>MJUU01025407.1:57268-70273 GCA_002080025.1 Modiolus philippinarum
TGTGTGTGTGTGTGTGTGTGTGTAACACTAGAAATGAAGCTTGAAAATACAAAGAATCTGGGCAAGAGTTGACCAAATTTCTTCGAAATATTTTTTTTTCCATATGCACAGATGATGCTTTAGGGCTATTAATTATTCCGTGGCTCATATATTTTGTTTCAAATACACAAAAACACATTTTCATATCAGAAAAACAAACAAACAAGGAAAGATTAAAAAATTTAATATGATCTACTTATCAAACCTGATCTTGTTCAGCTTATTTGGCAAATTGCCAGGTCAGAAAAAAAACTCATGCACGGTATAGAATAATAGCAAAACCACATTTACTCAGAATTTTGATGTGTATAAAGGTAAAATTCCATAAATGAATCAATGAAACTTTGATAAATAACACAGATAAAAAACAGAATATCAAAAATACGCTGAATTTTCACGTAAAAATACGATTTTTCTTCAATTTTTTCATATGACTTGCACGCGGAACCAGATTGGCATTTTGCATGCTTATTTCTTATTAAATAAGTAATATCTGGTAAAATTATAAGCTAGGTTCCGAATGCAAGGCAGTGTTAAAATTCAGTTTGGATATATCCCATGTTGATTATTTTTCCATAGGCTTCATGTTATTTTCATCAAGAGGGGTATTAGAAATGAGCTAATTTCAGTGGAATGAAGCCATGTTTTGAAAAAAAAATCACATATGATTAAAAACTACAAATGTTCTCGTGTTGAAAGGTATCAAATAGATTATGCTTTTACTAAATATATTTTTTAACAAATCAGTGGGACGATTTAAGGCCATAATGCAACCCACTCTTTCTTATGATTTTGCTCTGTATGGGTATCGTCAAATTTATTTTACATGTCGCCATTCGCTTTCAAACGGTTTTTAAAATTTAAGCTTTTAACATACATATCTGTCGACGATCTAGGGCAATTTCTACCTCACTTTTTGCTTTTAAACTCACCTTTCCAATTTTTGCAAATAACAGAAACCGTTACAGATATCAAAATGTGACATTGGTGCAAAATGATCAACATGGCATGATTTACCCCCCACCCTTGCAATTTTGAAGAAAATCTGGAAATTTTGATTCGTGAAAACTGTTTCATACATCAAGTTGATTTTAACTGGACATGGTAAAATGTTGCTTTGTGAAGAAATGAATAATTTTATGACCGGTCATAAATAAAAAATGGTAGCTACTGCAGATCTAAGTTTAACATTGGACCGTATAGGAAAATGTTGTTAATTGCTAATTCTTGATAACCGATTCATAATTTACGAAAGTTGTCCGAAATTTATCTTGCTGCAGTTTGAGGGTTAGAGAGGTAATATATGTGCCATTGTTTTAAGGTAGAGAGACACTTATATTCAAATCCATCAGATTTTGCTATACGTCAGCTCAATTGAAGATCAAATCCTACCAGCCCGAACTCTTTAATTAATGGTATAGGTCACCATACTTGTTTTTTTTTCTTCTAGTATTGGGGTCAAAGATTGCTCATTTTCAGTATTTTTTTTTACCGAAATATACAAAGAATGCACGGGGAAAATATGGAAAGGCAACTTTAAGCGTAATAGAAATTAACCTTTTATCCATGAGAATTTTATACATTTTTTGTAAATATATAGTATATGGTATGGATATGATCTATTGATTACAATGAAAAAATGTACATGTCACCATGCCTTTAAAGGAGAAAATTTACGACCTGTCTGGATTAATAATTTCATAAGGGAAAAAGGGAAGTAATACGCTGCAAAGTGGACAAAATATGACGTTGCACTTTTGTCACTCAATTAAGACGTCACACAGGAATAGCTGTCAAATTACTGTACCGGCCCGAAAATCAACCCTACCCCATATCCGACTCTTTATATTTAAAATGCGCAATTGAATTGCACAGTGCAACAGTATCTATCTACCTTAATTGGTTTTGCTTAATGGTAAAAAATGACATTAACCAATCTGCCACCAAACAGATCTTTTAAAACAACATAGGCCTCATTGATAGTGTGACGGGTGTCGTTAGCGTTGCACGACATGCTTACCTTGCAAAGAAAAAAAAAACAACAAAAAAAACAACAAAAAACAAAACAATACAAAAAAAAAGAGACTTACATGAAGTGTTATTATTAACAGAACTCGAGGCTACTGTAATGGCAGCATTTTTTATGTCATAAGTTTTTTTTCTTTGGTCTGTAAAATATTTGATTTCAATCTGAACTAAATAACCTAATATGTTTGAAAGAGTCTGTAGGTGTCTCGTTTAATTTTGATACTTCATACATTTTAACAAAAATAAGTGACGTTTTATACAAACACATTCCACTTTATAATCCACATACGTTTTTTGTTTGGCTAGTTACGTTTTCGACCTGCAATTTAATCGTAAATTTTCCGGGTTACATGACGACAATGACAACCCTTTAGATATCTGCAGCTGAAATTAACCATAGTTTCGGTATTTTGTTGTTTTGATTCTTCTCCCTAAAACATTCTGTATTCAACCTGGATTAAAAGTATCTTTAATTCAATGTCTACCTTTATTTTCTAATTACAGATTTTGTACTGAAAATTCGCTAGTTTGATCGTTTTATGGAAAGAAAATGAAATCTGTCCCAGTCGTCGTAGTGCTTCTGAGTCAATTATTACCTGTGAATTCAGGACAAGAACAATGTAGTTTTACACAAAAAGATGGACACAATACAGTTACATGTAGCAGTCGGTCGTTGATCAATATTCCAAACTTTTTCAACCCATTGGACATTGAAGTGTTGTAAGTTCATTTGAATTGTTTCTTTAAAAATGTATATGTTATCAGGCTTTTGACAGCTATGTATCGTAAAATATCATCCCGTGAGCCAGAATATGAAACACAGGAACAAGTGGGCTTCATATTCTGGCAAGCGGGATGATATTTTACAATACTTTAGATGTCAAAAGCTCGACAACATGTGTATCATTCTTTCTATTGCATTTTAGACTTATAATTATTAAACTAAAGAATTTTTCGGGAAGTTTTGTGGTTTAAGAAAATTTTGTCATCGATATTTTTGTAACCAGATGCATGATTTCACCAAACTGCTCGAAAGAATGTCGATTTTGATGTTTGCAACATACTTTGGTTGTTACGCAAGTTCTGCAGGATATATCAGTGACCCAGTCTGACGTCTGATTTATCTATTTGTGTAATTATAACTCCGTTTTGAATACACCATCGGAAAAAGCAAATGTAATAGATGTTTATTTTTATCCTTTTTATTTCGTGTGAAAACGTGAAAAAAGTTATTGTTTTTGATACTTGATACTTTGGAGAATGGACAAGATATGACTTTTGCGGAAGCGCGCTGAAAGCTGATATAACCATAGGGAAGGATGATAATATTGTAAACTATACTTCCTACAGTTTTTATTGGGTAATTAGCATGTGTTATTTTAATCTATTCCCTACTAGCTCCGCCTACTAGACAACAATATATATTGGTTGAACAAATATACCACCGTGATATATCAACCCGATATATCACCCTTCTCTCGATATATCACCCTCCTGTCGATATATCACCCTTTAGACTGAGAAAAGATGAAGGAATTGTTTTATTTAATAACACAATAGCATGGATGAATAATGTCATGCTGCAACAAATATCGCAAAATTAATTTTACATTCTCCCAAAAGACGAATGGCAATCAAAAATGCACTTCAAATGATGCACATTTAATGCTTTAATGGTTATATTAATTTGTACAATGCATAGAATAAAAAAGATAACAGGAAACACGTACAATGGCCTAAAAACATACCCACATGCCACAAAGTAAATAGGTACTGTACAAGGAAAAAGCCTACAATAAGAAAACAAAAGACAAACGTAAACAACGATAGGCATGTTTTGTATTTTTGTTTATTTTTGTTTGTCTTTCTTTTGCTTATTGATTTTTTTCGTTTGGGTGTTTTTTGTTTTTTCTTGTGTTACTTGAGTAACATATTGACAAGTGTGATACAAAATATACTATATTTACAGAGGATGTTACACTGAAATATCACACTCAGAAAACATATCACCCACAACTACGTCTCGGCTAATATATTTAATTCGCGTGATATTCCAGTATACCACCCTCTACAACAGGCTGTATGTATATAATATCTCCCTATTGCATAGCTCTGTCCTTTGCAGAGTTTTTTTTATTTACATTTAGAACTTCATGGTCATTTGTGTTCTATCAGCTTTTACAATTTTTGATTAATATGGTCTTTGAAATATTTTGTTTTGATCCACACTGAAGAGACATGTGTTGTCGAAATGGCTATAGGCAGAAATTAAATATATACTTACTCTTTTATTTCGTTACTTGGACTCCTTTACGTTCTCCTTGCTCTTAAAACAAAAAGAATGAGATGCGTTTCTTCGATATCAACTTGTTCATTGACCAATTTCGAGTTAGTTGCAAATTTCACATAACGTTATCAAATCTCCCAAAAATGCTCAAAAGGAATACATCCACATTTGAACTTTTTTGCAAATCTTAACCGGTTGGCTTGAATGAGCACAATCACCGAGGACCATCGAGAATGAAGCCATGGTTCACTAGCAAAATCTCAAGGCCCACGCACAGGTAGACAAGTTAGTAAATTGTGTCAAGCGCAAACAAACAATTAAATGACATAAAAAGGGATAACAAGAACATCTACAATGGCTGAAAATTACAATAACATACTACAATCTGCCAGAGAACTACACGGAAAAATCAGAAATAAGACCAAAGACAGACGTAATCTTGGTCCAGGCAATAGCAAAAGGAAGTTAAAGGGATA
Source organism: Modiolus philippinarum (assembly GCA_002080025.1). Lineage (NCBI taxonomy): Eukaryota > Metazoa > Mollusca > Bivalvia > Mytilida > Modiolidae > Modiolus > Modiolus philippinarum. The sequence goes on from MJUU01025407.1 coordinate 62,099, forward strand.
AGCCGGTTTAGTGATAACCAAACCTTTCCTTTCTTTTTTCCTAGTAAAATGAACATACGAATTAAACCCAATACATGTAGCAAATTGAATTATTTTTTTATGAAAGTTCTTTAATCTTTTAATAATATAAATGTTACAGTAAAAGTGTATAATTAGTAAGTATACATAAATACTAAAAACTTCATTTAATATGTTTAATACTTAGCATGTTTAGGACTTATTCATCGTTACTAAATTTTTCAGGAATAATGCATAATTACTGAATAAGGGCTACCAAAACTGATTGGTCTTAATAAATAAAGGATACGATTTTATAAATCTTTGGCTCCAACGAATGACAGTCTATCTAAAAGTAGAATTTTTTTTATCTTCAAATTATTTTTTAGCTAAATATATATATAAATATAGGTGTCGTGGCTGATCAGTGACTTTTCACGATGAAAAAATACGCGAAAATTTTGTTTAAATACCAGTTGAACGCATTCCGCGTTGATGCGCTATATTATATATTCTTACGCATACTTTAGAAATACATTTATGTTCTCCTTCGCTTTGCCCATGCGAACTTAAAAACTTAATATTTAATGAAATTAAACCAATGCCAGTATAGGTGTGAGATTTGCCATTGATTAGTTTCGAAAAAACAAAGGATACTAGGTGTAACTTGCATAAGCGGATAGTTTTACAGTCCGAAATTTTTTTTGAAACTTTTCCTTTATTACTTAGTTCTTTGGACTTCGATTTTGGTAAATTCAACTCCTTTGTTCCATCGGTATTCTACTGCCATTGTTTCTTCTTCAATATAAGCGTCTTTAGCCTTGCCTGACTTCCACCTTCCGTTTACTTTTAAAAGTCGATCTGGAATAGAATTACTAGTAGCCAATGCGGCTATATTGGCTTTGGTTTTATTCAAGCAAATATTAAGACAAGTTTAATGTTCGCATAAAAAGCGAAGGAGAAAGTCTCCCAGTGCGTGAGATGTATGCTTTTATAATATTAACAGTTATGGCGTGTTTATTCGTGTTAGAATTTCTCATACGTTTACTAATTCATTTATTTTTTCAATTTGGCTGTTCAATATTTTCATTGTTTTTACTAAAATGTTATAATCTGTACACACGACTATTTTTGGCCTTTCAACCAAAGTTTCACTGCAAGGTTTGTCTACATCTATTTTGATGTGCCCCGTGTTGTCTATCGATGTTGTATTTGTCCTTATTTTTGTCTTTCGTCGGGCTACTTACTGACAAATATTTGTAGGCATGCATTGCCCAATTTTACTTTTTTTCTCATTCACATTCTCGCTCCCTACATGTGTTGCTTCGATGACATATTTTAGCTGCGATCGATGTTGCTCAACATTATTATTCTCTTTTTGTAACCCTGGTGCTTTCAGCTGGATAACCCTGAGCATCGCTAAAGTTGGCACTCCATGGCGGGTGGGGAGCAAGGGAGTGACCTTGATATAATTTTTGTCAAGAATTCCGCTCAAGTGCACGCTAGGGGCCTTCTTGATCTCGCTTGAGGTGGTGAATATTGTTCACCTCTAGTTGAAGACCCTCAGGCGACATCAAGATGTAGATAGGAATAAAAGCACTGTCCTTGATAAACTGGAGTTTTCTATGTATCGTGTGCGGTTTTGTCACATGTACATTCACTCCATATCTTTTTTTCCTATTTTAATCATCTTCATATCTAAATGTGGCTTCGCTGTCAAATAAGTGATGTTAAATATATAAATAATCTTAAAAGCACAGCACAGTAGGCTTTTATTGTTTGTCATTATTGCTATGGCTTGAAGGCTTTTGTATGGTGGCCAGATGCGGCCATTTCGCGTTTTCACGTTTTTGCCCTTTCTACTTTCACTTTCCACAGAGCTAAAACGCGAAAACGCGAAATCGAGAAGGTGAAAACGCAAAAACTCAAAAGCAAAATCACGAAAACGCAAAATCGAGAAGATGAAAACGCAAAAAACGCAAAAGCGAAATCACGAAAACGCGAAATGAATTTCACTTCATATTTTCGCGTTTTCGCTTTCTCGATTTCGCGATTTCGCGTTTTCGCATTTTTGCATTTTCGCATTTCAGTATTTTCGCGTTTTCGCATTTTTGTGTTTTCGCATTTTTTGCGTTTTCGCGTTTTTGCATTATTGCGTTTTCGCGTTTTGGTCTCAGAAGTAAAGATTTAATCCATGCGTCATTTGAAACAAAAATGTGGCCATCTCAAATTTTATAACTTCAATTGAAAAACAATATGTGTTGTGTTGTGACCAAATTCAATCAACTTCTGAACTGTATTAATTTTTGAATTGAATTTATTACTGTGTAATTACTACTTAGACCAACTTTTGTATTTTGTATACGTTTTGAAGACCTCCATCTATACTACTAAAATAATAAGCCAGGTTACTGCAGAAACATCAAATACTACGACTAAGCTTCATATATCCAAAGTTGGGATGGTTGTGCCATTTTAAAATTTCATTGGCATATATGCTATTGTGCCTGCACTTAGCTAATTTAATTAATTAATTAATTACAGAATCGTGGTTTCCGTCATTGGTCTGAAATTATACAGGCTTTATTGAATCGAGAACTGTCATTGGTTGGTACTGGACAGATCATCAAATTAAACGTTCTGTATATGCAGAATTTAAATTCACTGAAACTTCGGTATTTATCTGACACTCGGGAACTCAACAGGAAGAAAAAATTCTTAATCTTTTAACGCTATAGATGGTGTGATTTACCATAGAAATGTTGAGAATGACGAAGATAAACATACAACAAGCAGTGAGCAGCAGTAAAAAAATGGTTAGCCCAATCTTTAAGAAAGTAATTATTTGTTTTTTGTCAAAGTTTTTAAACTTATAATTGCTTCTCTTGACCGGGCGGCCTATTCACATCAAGGATATTGGATCAGTAGGCCGAGACAGGTCTTTTTATTTTGACCTTTTTGTACAATAAATGGTGAAAATATGTTCATATGGCTATACATGTAATATGATTAATTGTTGAGACAAAATCATGTACCAGATGTAGATGACATTTTCACTGTATGCATGTGTGTCATATCTGTTGTTTATTAGCATTTTGGATTATATATACTATTTAAAAGATGTTACGTCAAAGATGAAGGTCTAAAAATGAAAAAAAAAGACGAAAGAAAAGTAAGAATGTGGCTTTCATACCCGAAACACAGTGAAATAAGGGCATTAATCAATCACGGAAACCCTGAAAGTTAAAATTACGATGCAAGAAAATGGCCTTTTACCATCTACAATAAACATATACATTGTAAGAAATAAAGCACAGTGCACAATGGACCAATTCAGAAATTGCACAGCATTTTTGGATTGTGATTGTTCATGACATCGCTGATTGGTCAAGACATATTTCGTGAGTACGGAATTTCTGAATTGGTACATTATGTACAACGTCGATGTCAGAAGGTGTCATTGGAAATCAAATATAACCGAAATGCCAAGAAAAGGCAAATGAGTCCACAAATTTAAAGTAAGTTTTCTTGAATTTTGTTACTGATCAAGAATCTTCAACTTTCGTGAAGATTGATGAATTTTATTTTTAACAGATTATTGTAAGATATATTTTCTTTTTCATTATATAATGAAACAATTACAGTCTTCTGTATAGGTCAATATCGGTTTAAATTTCAATTATATTGACTGACGCTCGATATGGGTTTAAATAGACCTCTACAAAAGACCATAATGGAATTTAACGTTATTTATTTACTTTAAATTCAATTATCATTAGCCCGATAATTTTATTCAATTATTGGTTATCTAATAAGATTAATAAATTTAATATTTCCTTTATCTTAAAATCAAAATTCTTTCTTTTCTTCAAACCGGAAGTGGTAATTTTACAAAAATATCCCAAAACAAAAAGACGTCGTTTTTATTAGGAGCAACTATTAACCCATACTCAACCCTACCCATTAAATAATTAGGTCTGTATAGTAAGGTACAGGAACATGTTCAATTTTTGTTGGTTTAATTATATATATTGTAATATGTCTGTTTTTGTGCAGATACTGCTGCGTTTTAATGTATATTTCAGATTGTGTGACCTATTCGTCAATTGTTGTTGCCATCCCTTACCATGATGTGGGGTCATTGAGTCAACGATCATTATGCAGTCCTTGCAAGTTAATTCCGACTGTAACTAGTAATGTCAAAACTTCAAAATGGAACTTCTGAACAAGAAACAGAACACTGAACTGAAGCTTGCTTTATACAATGCAACTTGCGAAACAGAATGGTCAGGCATAATTTGCTGCACATTTCCAAGTTTAATCTTTTATATATATAGTGAACTCTTAATATTGACCCCCCTTTTCGGTATGATCATGTGTGTTCCCACCATAATCCAAAATTTGCATTCCCATCATCTGTGTTTCCCACGGTGCATATCACAAGTGATTGTTGGTTGCCATTGCAATCTGCGGTAACCAGTCGATTGATAGACACTAATTCGAAGATTGATTTACAATATTTTATTGATTGATATGTGAAATAATTAATAAATACTGTGGCCAGATACGCCAAAACTTAAATACTCTTCCATTTGTTAAAGGGCCTTTTTAGGATAATTGTAATATGATCTGGTACAATCTGATAATGCTAGCGGAACGAATACATCGGCACATGAATATCGAAGCAAAAAGAGAGAAAACATATCCAAAAAGAATGGACATCACGTGGCTTGGGTGATGTAACTTTCACCGAAACTGTATAGGCCATATGGATAAAACACGACATGATAAACAAAATGCCAAATAACTTATTATTGAAATATTTTTAGAAATGTTTGCAGATGAACTAATGTTCTACGATAATTTCTAAAATTATTTATCCTATTGATGATAGTTTAAAGAAAATATTAATTAAGTCCCTAAGTGTTTGAAAATGTTGTTGTTTTGGCGTGATATAGACTGACGAGTCTGTCTCAAATCCGTCAAATCTTACGGATATAGGGTCCCTTGAGCGTAACAGAGCAAAGCATAGTGAGCCAGGGGGTAGCACTCGTAGATTAGATTATGTGTAATATAATTAGAAAATGAAATGATTTTATATTAAGCAACTTTAAATTGATGCGCATTGCTTAATTCACATGTTTCAAATTTAACATCAGGTCAACTGGGTTTTGTTTGAACGAGTTTATGTCACAATGGACTAATTTGTCAAAGAAATTTCATTAGATCATAACTGTAGGGGATTTTTTCACTGACAGATTAATTTTAAAGGCATTTCCCCGTTAATTAATTTCTACATGTATAAAGGTGTCGAATTTTAAGTAAGTGAGAACCGAACCGTCCATCCAATACGAATAAATTAGGTATAAAATATTTAGCGCATTTGTTTTTATTTTTGAGGTCTCGGTTTTGCGGGTTGGATGTAATTCTTGTAATGGAACAGTGTAAATAGAAAGAAAATTAACGTTTTATGTCTAATTACGAAAGAAAAATAAACAGACAGATATCTTTTATTGTGTTTAAAAAAGGAGGAAAAGTGAAAAGATTTGTGATTTCTGACCGAACGATATGTGCGAGTAAAAATCGAGCCGGTGTTGTTTGCACCTAGCTGGGAGTGAAACGATGGACGGGAAAGGTGGGAAGGGGTCCAAGGGAGTTTCCAAAAGGGAAACCAGCCATGAAAAAAAAAATGTAACCAGTTTGGATTTATCGTTAAGAAAAGAAATCTTAATACATTTAGCATCATTACAGTCATGATTGTCTCAGTATAACTGGCATATAAAACACCATCTTCAATACAGCAAGGCGGCAAAAAGTAAACCTTTACTCATACTCAAACCACACAATATAAAGACGGTAGTCTCGACCCTCTCTGCCCAGGGTCATACACTTGTGTAAGTATTTTATTAGATTCAAGCAACTTCATGTTTAGTACATGTACTGATATGTGATAAACAGATATAGATGGTTGATGTATATGTAGTTTTTTTTCTATAACATCTCCTCGATCACTACTTTTCATTTTTATATGTATTTTCATGTAAGTACTATTTATCTCTATAGCACTTTCACTAAGTTTAACGTTTCGAGATTATAAAGAAAAAAGAGAAACTAAATTGTACTGACGGGGTTTGAATTAATGCGGTCTACACTAGTTCGAAAACTAACAGGACCTTAGGTTTGATTTGAGAAATCATTGGCGTATTTAAAGGGCGTGTTCCGGGGGTGGGAAGCCCCCGTTTTGACAATCATGTATTTTTCAATAAATATTCTGATGTTTTACTAAGAAGTACCCCAACAAATTTCTTTTATCTCTTAATTTGAATCCCTCTTTTTAAATTCACTGGACGCAGATTAAGCAATGCACATTTTAATTTCACACATCAATTTAAACTTGCTTACTATAAAGTATAATTTCATCTTCTAATCATTTTACATATACGGTATAGAGATAATCTAACATATGAAAGTCTTAAAACGTATACAAAATACAAAAATTGGGTCTGAGTAGTAATTACATCGGAATAAATTCAATTCAAAATTAATACAGTTCATGATTTTTTATTTAATTTTGTCCCAGCATAACACATATTGTTTTTCAATTGAAGTTATAGTTTTTTGTTTCAAATGACGCATGCGTTAGATCTTTACGTCCAAGACGAAAACGCGAAAACAGGAAAATGCGATAACTCGAAAACACAAATATTCGAGAACGCGAAAATGCGAAAACGCCAAAACTCGAAAATGCGAAAACGCGAAAACGCGAAATCGAGAAGGCGAAAACACGAAATCGAGAAGGCAAAAACGCGAAAACATGAAGTGAAATTCATTTCGCGTTTTCGCCTTCTCGATTTCGCGATTTCGTTCTGTGGAGAGTGAAAGTAGAAAAGATGAAAACGCGAAAGGGCCGCATCTGACCACCACACTATTGAATACTGACAGATTGGACCCATTGTCGAACTTGAAATCACAGAAGTTGAATTCAAGTAGTTTTTAGATTAGGAACTACATTTAAATCATCATGTTGAATATTTATTTCACAAGTCTCTAATACACATTGAACACAATTCATAATTTTAGAATTCAGATGGAAAGTAAATTCTAGTACATATGGTTGTCATCAATCCCGGGACAGGTTTGTTAATGTAAAACCACATTAAACACTATCACTGAATTCTCCGAACCCCAATATCAAAGAAGATTCCCTGAATAAATCTTGCTTCTTTAGCGGCATTTTTTCCTTCAATAAATCCTAAGTATAATTTAAGTACAATCTGCATGTTACAGCATATTGGTAGTTCATAATTTTATAGCTTTGCTTGTTCAGGGATTATATGCTGTTAAGATATTGAAATTGCAAGAAGATACACAGATACAATTGCTAAAATTTCAATATAACTGAATAAAGTTTAATCATATGGTACCATACGTATATATTTGGAAATTTATACACATTTAAAGAATTCAAATCAGTAATTTGTAGAAAAACTTTAAGAAAAATCAGTGATTTTGCATAATGACCGGTTAGAATTAGGAATTATATAATATTTAGTTCATATAAGGTTGAGTAATCATACATTTTAATGAAATTTTAGTAAGTACAAATTACAAAGTCTGATTACAAATTTTACACTTTTACTGCAACATACACTACATTTACATTTTAACTTAAATTTCACTTTAATCAAAGCACTGAAGTAATAGGTATAACGTCGAAAAAGATAAATAAACAAAGAAATCAATTTTAAAAGTGTTCGATTAGTTTGCAGGGCATGTTTTTCTAACTGCTATTGAAATACTCTTTATTTACATGCAGATATTGATAACTTGTTAAATTCTTCATAAACATATAGTATTTTCCCCCCAAACCACAAATAGAGATGATATCAAAATATGGCGTTAGAACATTTTTGTTCGTTTTGGCAACACTATACATCAACAGGTCGTAGGTATTCCCATGGGTACAAATTGTGCACCTCTCATTGTAGTTACAAAAACAGGATAACAGCAAACACCCACAATGGCCAGGACCTACAATCACATGCCACAATTTACAAGCAAACTGCACCAGAAAAACAATAATAAAAACAAGAGACAATCATAAAAAACAATAGGAACTCGGGATAGCCGGACTTGGTACCGGCACTAGCAAAAGCCAGTGGTAGGGTTCAACCGGTT
>MJUU01025407.1:70788-89872 GCA_002080025.1 Modiolus philippinarum
TGACACATTCCCCGTTTCCCTTCTTTTTTTCTGACAGTAAACACCTACAATGGCCAGGAACTACAATCACATGCCACAATTTACAAGCAAACTGCACCAGAAAAACAATAATGAAAACAAAAGACAATCATAAAAAACAATAGGAACTCGGGATAGCCGGACTTGGTACCGGCACTAGCAAAAGCCAGTGGTAGGGTTCAACCGGTTTATGGGAATCCAAACTTCACCTTTCTCTATCCCGTTCCCTCTAGTTTCATAAACATGCGAATAAAACCCATTACAGGTAGACTACTAACTCAATGGCCACTATCTTGGAACAGAAAAAGCATATGACAAAACGTAATTTTGAAAGAAGGGTCAAAGAGTGCTCGTCGCTAAACTGCCGGCTAGCTCAAGAAATCTAGTCTGCTGGGTAAATCTTTTTCTGTTCTGTTACGAACGAGACTTCAATAAAAACTTCAAAACGGAACCATACAAAACAGTGATAATCTTTTTTCTATTTTCAATGATAACAGCAGGTATATTGACGATATCCTTACTATTGACAATCCCCAATTTTTAGATTATGTAGACATTATTTACCCACAAGAACTGAAATTAAATAAAGCTAACAATGATTCCAAATACTGCCATTTTCTTGATCTAACTATCATTTTTGACGCTTGTTAAGTAAAAACTAAAATATATGATAAAAGGAATGATTTTGATTTCACTATAACTAATTTCCCTTTTCTTGACGGCGATGTTCCTCTAGCTCCATCATACAGGGTGTACATTTTTCAACTAGTACGATTCGCACGTGTTTGTTCTACTCTTGATGAACGTAATCTTACTATCACAGCAAGACTTTTACATCGGGGTTGTAGATTTCACAAGTTGTTGAACACCTTTAAGAAGTTTTATAACAGATATGAATATTTAATATCTAAATATGGCGTTACTCGCAGACAGCTAATTACTAAGGGCATTTCTAATCTTCTTTTTTACGGTAATGTTGTTAAAAAATACCAGAAACTGATTAAAAATCCAGAAATGCTGGGACGTAACGTACATTCTTTACGTAATAGGGGATATTGACAAGATACTTGCATCCGTTAAATAAGCTTTGAGATGCTTTGAGATCTAGAATTTTACATACATACTGGCCTCTTACTGATACTGCCGATGTCTACTGAAATATATAATGATTCTTGACCAAATCCTGCGGAAAATTTTGAGTTTGATTTTTCTTCTGTAGTGGACAGTGTTTTACCAGCAGACTAGGCTCCTCTAGCTAGCCGGCAGATTAGCGGCGAGCACCCCTTGACCCATCTTTCAAAATTACGTATTGTCATATTCTCTCCTTTCAAGATTGTGGTCATGGAGTTAGTAGTCTACCTGTATTGGGTTTTATTCGTATGTTTACTTAACTATAGGGAAACGGGACAGATAAAGGGGAGGTTTGGGAAACATCAACCGGTTTAACCCTACCACTTGCTTTTGCTAGTGCCGGTACAAAGTCCGGCTGTCCCGAGTTCATATCGTTGTTTGTCTTTTGTTTTATTTGAGTTTTTTCTGTGCAGTTCCCTAGCATATTTTGGCATGTAACTATAATTTTCAGCCATTTTAGGTGTTTCCTGTTGTCCCTTTTATTTCATGTATGCTCTATATTCATTTCAGTTATGGTGTACTTGTTCCCGAGATAATTTGTCATATGGATGCACTATCATAATTTCAAATTTTGGCATTTTAATTTTTTTTGTGTTTTTAAAATTATTATTCTGATTATTGTGCCCACATCTCATAATTTTATTATGCCAAGTTTTCTTCCTATTGACTCGATGAGTGCCCTGTGGTTGTTTAAACGTTATGTTTGTCTTCTATTGGTCTTTTTGTTGGGCAATGAATGACAGCAATTGTAAGAATACTTTGCTAGTTGATTTTATGTTTGTTGACGATCCCGCATCCATGACATGATAAACATGGATGTAGCGTTGTTTGATATCCAGCAATGAATTCCGCTTAAACTGGTGCTAGGGGCCGTCTTGAACTTACTATGAGGTATGAACATAGCTCATTGTTGAAGGCCTCATGATGACTTCAAGATGAAGAACAACAATAAAAGCATTGTTCCACTGCTTGTTTTTCACACATATTTGTAGAGATTTTGTCTCATTTGCTTTTACTCCATATCTCTTCATTGCTTATTTATTTGCATTAGTTTCACAGTTAACTAGAAATGTCTTCTGGTGTTGGTTACGATTCTCTGAATTCCTAGATGTATAAATTTGCTTTCATCTATTCGTTTCCACTTGAGCCGTCAAAAGCAAAATTTTGTCGGCGGATGTTATTGGTTTATTTGAAACACCAAAATTCCACATTTTCTCTGTCAAAATATGCTTAAAATGTTTTTTTTTAAACTTCTGAAGCAATTAATAAAATACCGAAGTTACAGTTAATTTACTTTCTGCATATGACCATTGCGACAGCTTATGTCTCAACACTGCAAATAAGTTAAAAACAATTGGAAATCCAGAAATTTAGATGTATAAAGGCAGATGGAGTAAAATAATCAAAAGGATCTAAATTGAAAGCCAAAATTAGTCAAGGACAGAGCTTTGCAGATATTTAAAGCTTTCAAATAAAATTTGTTTTCGGGCCAACATCCATGTACTGCATTACTGGGTTGGTGAATACCCTCGGGGACGAACAGTCCACCAGCAGTGTCATCGACTTAGTGGTTATAAATAGTAGAATTCCGATGTTCTGTAAATTTACTTTATGTATAGAGAACAAATAGTCAAAAGAATATAAATTGAGAGCCAAAAGTCAGCTAAGGATAAGTCTTTACATGAAGGAAATACTCCTTGATTTTAAACAAAATTACTAATTTAGATATTGTAAGTTTCCAAATAATAATAAATAGCCCTTTTTATAATGTGTAGTAATCTTGTCCTGGATTGGAACTCTCTCTTTTAATGGAGATGCAAATGCCGTTCGCTGGTTATCATCCGTACGGTTGGCTAACAATTCACAACTTAAACCCTGAATACATTTTATTTCTAACAAAATTAATGCATTGCCACAGTAAAGAATTATCTAATAATCTAAATATGAATAGTGTTATGAACTGTGTTCAGGATGAACGTCACTTGTCGTTTTTGGTTGATAACCATTAACTGTTTCATTGTAAATAAATGGCGAAACCGAAAAGCGAACCAAATAATTTTTTGAAAAGGCTTATAGAATCGAAAAGTTATTACGTTACTCAAGACATAAATGGTAAATAATGAATTTTGTTTCCGTTCTTTAAAATTTTCACTATAGGAAGTTACTAAATCGAAAAAGATATCACCTAACACCGGACAATTATTTATCTTTTGTCCACATATTCATCATAATTCCTCTATATGACATGAACCTCGAGCCGCTTTTTTCATGTGTTTTGATTATTATGGTTCAATTTTTTTTCCAATATTTTCGTTTATACATTCTTAAAAACGCCCCATTTCGGTTCCATCTAGTTACTAATTTTCTCCAAATTTTGTCATTTCCTTTTAATGTTTATTTATTTTACACTTATAGGTATGTCGACCGCAATCAGTTATCAAATCTTACCAATGGAGTATTTGACTCATTAATTCGTCTTCGATTACTGTAAGTATTTATTTTAACAAAAAGACAGGAAAGTTTTAACACTGCAGCTTTAACACTCCAAAGTTAAATTCATCTTTAACGTGTGAATCAACTAAACAACTCTTAGGGATTTTTGTAGATCATCAGTAAATATTTGATATACATACTGTTAACATTTTCAGGTACAATACAGGTTCCTCATCAATTAAATATTCTCAAACGTTTGGTACCTTTCTTGAACACACCTAGTAATTAAACAATATTTCCTATTTGTAATCTAAGAAATTTAATTTTTGCCTTTCCGCTTGGCATTTTGGCAATAAAGCAAATTTTAGACTAAGGGATGATATGCCGACCGTGTAGGTTTAATATGGTTTCTTAGTTATGATATTAAAGTAATATTAAGCCACAAAGAAGGATAAATAACAATTTTGACAGAGCAAAATACAATGAAAAAAATTAAGGGCCAAATGTTTCAGTCTTAGGCTCTTTGCTAATTGCAAACCCAAATGTGTATAAAATCTGACAGAGAACTAAAACACGGGCCAGGTAAAACATACTTTGCATGAATCGACTTAATGAGTGTAGTTTATACGTAGTGTATAAAGTATATAAAGAAGCTGTGTTTTGTGGTTATGTAGTGTCTTTCTCTTCTGGTGTTCTTGTTTTTGCCTTGTCTCTAAACTTTGACTTACGTAATCTTGTGCTTTGTTCCTTCGGTAGTCTACTGTCATTGTGTTGTAATCAAGTAAGCTCAAAAAATGTAAAAAAAAGGAATCGACAAAAAGATGCAGGAGTATAAAAAGAAATTTTTAAAAAAATATACAGGGTTTGTAGTAAAACTAATTGTAGCATTCATACCTTTGGGCCAAAAGTTTCAAAGAAATTATGCACTGCTCAAGAAATTACCTGGTCTGTTGTCCAATGTCAGTCTAAGCGATGACTGTCACAACAATACCAAGGTCGCTATTCAGTGTTCGACAAAAGTATACTCAATGTGCAGTGATCTTGTTAGCCGACAGAGCAATGGTACTTAACGATCCTTACAGTTGTAGCAAGTTTTTCCGACGTAAATCATCGAGCCCTTTTTGTACCTGATGGCAGGTCAAAAAAAATGAATTGTTTTAAAATGGTCCTTTTCACATCATTGGTTAAACAAGTAAACGGGCAATTCCAACATCTGGTCAAATTACATTACTTCGTCGATGCCACTGCTGGTGGACTGTTAGTCCCCGAGGGTATTCACCAGCCCAGTAGTCAGTACTTCGGTGCTGACCCGAAAGCCGATTATTTTTGGAACCTTACAATATCTAATTTTTTGTGAATTATGTTGAAAACTAAGGAGTATCTCCCTCATGCATAGCTCTGTCCTTAGCTAACTTTGGCTTTACATTTAGATCATATTTGGTTATTTGTTCTCTATCAGTTTTAAATATCTTTGAGTATATGGTCTTCCAAACATTTAGATTTTATCTGCACTGATGAGACATAAGTTGTCGAAATGCGCATATGCAGAAAGTAAATTCACAGTAACCTCGGTATTTAGTTATTTGGTTCCACGAATTTCAAATGAATATATTTAGAATCACTGATTACTTTGTCAAGTTTCAGTTCTTGTGGATAAATGATGTCGACATAATCTAAAACTTGGTTTTGTCAATAGAAAAGATAGTTTCAGGATCCGTAGAAACGAGAAATGTCCCTTTGTACATCGGTTTCCGTGAAATTCAACTACATAGGTTCAAAAGCGTTTTGGTGGTTCGGTAAAGAGCAAATTAAAATATTTTCGTCTTCCTGGCACTTATGTCTCCTAAGATGAGTTACAGTAACTTTGGTATTTAGTTATTATTACCTTCAAAAAAGCCAATGCCTTGCGTTTTAAAGATTTTTTCAATTTTATTGATTTTTGCTCTTTCTGAAAACAAATATTTTTTTTTAAAATGTAGATACACCTCCATCAATTTTTAATTAAGAGAAAAAGACCCTGCCACGTATCTACGTTGTACATATGTTCCATAATTGCCCTCACAAACACAGATACATATCTGGGTTTGCCTAATACACAACAAACTGTTTTGTAAGCATCTGACTTCATTACTTTCTTCAGTCAAAGATGGACTAAAGATAAAGGGTTATAAAGTATAGCCAATAAGTGGGGGTGAAACAAAGACTCGAAAGACTTGTTAAAAAACTTCGGTCCATTGAACGAAACCATTACAATAAAGTCAAAACTTTGGTCCATTGCACGAAACCATTACAATAAAGTAAAACCTTTGGTTCACTGAACAAAACCATTACAATAAAGTCAAAACTTTGGTCCACTGAACGAAACCATTACAATAAAGTCAAAACTTTGGTCCACTGAACGAAACTATTACAATAAAGTCAAAATTTTGGTCCACTGAATGAAACCATTACAATAGAGTCAAAACTTTGGTCCACTGAACGAAACCATTACAATAAAGTCAAAACTTTGGTCCACTGAACGGTACCATTACAATAAAGTCAAAGCATTTGAATTCTCTACAATGTATACCATTTATTTTCCCACGTCATCAGTTAATATCAGCACTCCAGTATTTGATACATCAGTATCTCTAAATCAAATAAAATATAAAAAAAAGGATTCTTATTTGGAACTAGGTTAAGATGGGACCTATTTTGTTAAACATCACACTGATTTAAACAAAACAAAAGTAAAAAAGGAGATCATTGCAATGCTGAAAGTTTAAATCGATAACATATTTTAGTATATGCTTTTGTTGAACAATCCTCATTTTGAAGAAAATCTGCCTTATATTACCAAGGGACTCGAAATTAATGAGAACACTGAATTTGGAGTTTTTTTCAAACAGACTTACTGTTATATAATTAGTAAAAACGCATATCGATAATTAATTTATATTGTTACCTCGTGTTGCTTACGATTCCGAGAAAAGCCTGCACATGAGCTTACATAAAAGTGCGATCCGATGGATCTTAAGGGAATATTAAATGAAACTGAATATTATTGTGTAATGTATTGTCATATGAAAATGTCACTTTTTTTCTAAAGTGCCTGACACATATTTGACATTCAGACTCAAAATACTTTTTTACTGTTTGGGTAATTAAAATTTTATTATGAATTTCATAATTGTATTTTTCTGCTTGTTGTAAAAAATACCTGTTTATTTGTGCCAATGCACGGTAACGGAAAGTTATAATTGAGAATATTATTCATTTGATATCATTTGAGAAATTTGATTAGTGAAGAACTGATCACATGCCCAACTGTATTAAAAGTTCTATTGCATGTAACTAAAAACAGTAATGCATTGCTTAATTCATTTTGATGTATTTTTAAAGAATCAATTACATGTATATATTGTACATAATGTAATGACATCAATATACTCAATAGACCAGAATATTTTCCCGAGGTAATGGAAACAGGTCAGTGTTGTACTGATCGAAGCCAACGGCTGTAGACACTAGAACACTGAGTTGTTTCCATTACCTAGGAAAAATAATTCTGGTCTATCGCCCGGCCACACTTTGAATAACTGTTTTATTACCTAATCTGCACAAAATAAAAACAAGTTGTCGAAATGGCCTTCTGCAAAACTCAAATTTACTGCAAATTACTGTACTTAGTATTACTCTGATACACAAATGATCATTTGCTTAAAAAATGAACAAATATAATTGTATTTCTTGAAATGAATATTTTAAATATATACACATGTGCAAAATGATGTATACGATTGCTTGTTGGATCATTTCATATTGTTAATGAATATGCATTTGCTTTACACATTTTCAAAACCATAGTAATAAATTCTGTCAGTCAGAACTCTGGTTGATTTCTTTTATGTGTTCAAAGTGTCTTGTAGTATTTCTTTCATTATCAATAATTTATTACAAAGAACTTTAGAAGAAATAAAATTCCATCAAACGTGTCAACACACACACAAAAAAAAAAATCATTTCACAAAAATCAATATGATTTGACCACCAACATTAACAAAGAAATTAAACAGTGATGAATATTCATAAAATCGTTTGACCAATCACAACTTAGCCAGGCAATAGAACTGTAATGAATATTCTTGAAATCGTCTTGACAAATTACAGTAGCTAGGCAATAGACCGGTAATGAATATTCATGAAATCGTCATGAAATCGTTTTGACCAATTACAGTATCCAGGCAATAGACCGATAAAGAATATTCATGATGGAATCATTTTGACCAATCACAGTAGCCAGGCAATATAAGATACCAGGCAATAGAACACCAAGGCAATTGAACTCCATGAAAAAAACACCTGAAAGTAACAATCTTCAAAATAGTTCAAAATACAAAATACTCAAGAAAACATATAAAAGAGAACTACTAGGTAATAAAGTGTTCTAACTTTTACATATGAATGTTTTAATATTTCAATTGTATCTTGCATTTGATTATTTAGACCAGGATAAAAATGACGTTTTCAGTGTGTTTCTGTAAATTAATAAATTATAACATATAACAATTGCAGTCTGTTAATGTAGGTTACTGCGATGTTATATCGACCTTTTCATCCTCAGTCGTTATGCTTTTTCCAGGTTGATATAACATGTTTTTGACCTCATACCAGACTATTATTGTAAAGTATCATCACCTGAAAGAGAAATTATAAATGTAAACTATAAAAGCAGTTATTATTTTATGATATTATAAATGTGGCTCATTGACGTCACCTGACGTTTTGTGAATATAACTGTTAACCTCAACATATTTTTGTACCTTAACACAACGAAAGTAACATGCTAATTAAATCAAGAAAAATATCATAAAAGAATGAAATAATTATAGCATGGCAAGATTGGTCAGTATATGTATTTATAGACCCGATGAGATTATTTTGATCTTGGACTTCGTCCTCAGCCAATATTCTCTGGTAAAGAATATATATCCATGTATTGATTTCATTGCCTTGCTATATTTTTATAATTTTATAACCTAATTTCATATTTCAGCGACCTTAGTGTGAACGTTTTATCGAGTCTGCCAAGGGGAATATTTGACAAACTTTCTGTACTACATTCACTGTAAGTATATGGATTTTAAATACTTTTCTGTATAATAAAGTGGTGAGCAAATTCTTTTGTCTTTCCGTTGATTTTCAATTGTACGTTACATGCAATTCTGGCACCTTCTGCCTATCATTTACGTTTGCTGAATTTTAATTATTTTCTCTCAAAAAATTATTTTGCAGTAGGTTGCAAGTTTAGTAAGTTTAGGAAGCAAATTCAGACGCGGGATACCCACTAAAAATATTCATACCAAAAAACTTAATGCTAGGTCTTTACTGAATCAAAGACATTACCTCTGTTTCATTTTTGTGGGAATTCTACATAAAAACTTAATTTTATTTGTACTAATACATTTGAAATGAATGTTGGCCTTTTAATTATAATGTTTCGTTTCATTTTTAGTAAAGACATGAAAGAAATATGCACTATCAAATGGTTGGAGATTTTTGAAATTGAGTTACGCTCATCAATCAATTTGTTATCATTGGATTAATGGAGTCAAAATTATAATTAATTGTCATATTTAACTAAAAGATCGTTTGACGGATTTAATTGAGAAATAGACGAAATCCGTCCTTTATTTTGGCAACATGTTCGTAAGCTTGCAAAGAGATCTAGTGAATAAACAAGCGGCACATTGTACGCTTAGTAAGGTACATGTACATGTCCTAATTCTGCATGGTTGTCTAAATCTAATGTCAGTGAATATCTTTCTTTGTTGCTAGAATAAGTGTAATTTTTTTTGTGTCAAAATTTTCTAACTCAGATATTATAAGTTTCCAAATATAATCGGTTTTCAGGCAGCACCGATGTACAGGACGACTAGGTGGGGTTATAACCTCGGGGACTTACATACTACCAGCAGTGGCATAGACCCATCTAGAATAATTAACACTATACCGAAGTTACTGTCCATCCTCTTAAAAGATGACCAAATGATAATAATAGATACTGTTATTAACTCTAAAACTGCGAATTTGATTCTTAATTTTCAAATAGAAATTACAAATCGGAAACGGTGGTCGATACGGCGACTACCTATATATAGCTTGGTTGCTTACAAAAAGGCTACTTAAGCAAGAGTATGTAACCTATAACTTGAAGTCATCACTACTGGAGTTTTACGGTCAACATCACGATCTTGTTTACCGCTATTAGATACAGCAGATCTCTTTGCCACTGAAGTTTGATTTTCCTCTATTGGATTTGAATTTACTACCGGAGTTGACATGTTCGACATTGCAAGTGTCTTATAAGAAGCAGGAGATGCTTACTCTACCGGTGCACCTGTTCTCCCCAATGGTTTTTATTAGGTTCGTGTTGTTCATTTTAAGTTGTATATATGTGTGTTTGTCTTCAATTTTTATTTTCTGTGCCGTGTTCATATTATGTCTTTGTGTCTTTGTTTTTCCGAAGTCCCCATTGTCCTTGTATTGTTCGTTTTAGAATGACGGTTCGGTTGTCACTTTCTTTACATTAGGCTGAGAAAATCTTGAATTTTTCCGATGAAAATGATTCATATTTTGATGGAATCCAATTTTCACATGCAAAACATCATGTAGGTTTTATTTTTAAGGACGAAAAAAGGGTACAATTTTAAAAATGTAAGTATTTTTATTGCTTCTCGAATAATATTAGGATTTTGTTTACATTGAAAACAACGATAGTGAGAAAAAGACAAGAAAATTGTATTTAATGTCAATTCTCTGTAAATACTTACCATATTATATAGAGGGTGGGGCACGCATGGTCACATATTTCCTCGAAACTTTGTCAATCAATACAAGTCTATGACTTAAGAACAAAAAAGACCTATAAAATTGTCCCAGTAGTCTGGTTGCCATGCTAACGGCTTTCCTTGATTTTGGGCTAAAATATGACGATTTAGAGCTGAAATAACAGCACAATTCAAACAGATGTGGTTCTTTCAGTGCATTCTTCGTGGTATTTTTCACCTGGACAAAGTAAACTAAGATATTCTGCTGACATATTAAGGTTAAAAAAGTTTTGAATATTTTATGTCTGATAGGAGTATAGGGTTGAGGAACATGGGGGTCTTTGGCCATTTTGAGGAAAGCTCATTTTTGGCCGATTTTAGGGAATTATACTAGACATATGCAACAATGTTGGAATGTTTGAAGATTACAATCAATAACTACTAGGTATGAATATTTAATTTATGGAAAAAAAATTGGTGGGGCTTTTGTTGCTAAGGTGGTTTCTATGGTGACAAAAATAGGGAATTTTCACTTTTTCAAGTGCTGTTTTGACAGATTTGACATTAATAAAATACCTTAAATAAAGTTAAATGCTTAATTTGATGCCTTCATACACGACTAATAATAAATGTTATCATAAACAAATACAAACAGTTTTATTCTGGTTGATAGGTTGGTTGCTATGGTAGCATAAGGGACAATTTTCAACCATTTCTGTTCTTTTTTTTCGTACGTTTGCCCTTCAATATTGCCTTTTAAAAAAAGTTAAATTAAGGATTTGACATGATTAATGTAATATTGCTTATAGGTCATCACAAAATTTAAAAACTGATACATTTAGGTTGCAAGAATGGATGGTTGCTATGGCTGCAAAAAAAGGGTTAAATGTATCGTTGTTCCAAATGCTTTTTTGTCAGATATAAAATTAATAAAATTTCCTTAAATGGAATTAAGCTTAATTAAAAACACCCTATATAGAGCAAAATATCATTTACCCTCTAATGATTGTGGGTGTTATAGTACTATAGCAGTTTGTTGTTACATGCAATTTTTAAAACCCCTTGCCTGATTTTTTTTTTTTTTATAAAAAGGGCAAGAGTTACATGCTCCTTTGTTGTTCAAGAGCATTAACAGCAATGATCTTTTGATGTAGATTGTAATGTGCATTTTGTTAATATCGGAATCATAAAGATCAGTGGTGTAAGGTGCAATTATTGAGTCCTTGATAACATAGAATAGACTTACATCTTACCTTCCCAGCAGCATCAAAGCTATAACAATATCCACTTAACTTGCAATTTTTCATGTCTTTTGGATCCTTGTCGAACCATGTTTCATGGCATTAGGAGAATTGTGTCATTTAAAATTTTATTCTCTTTCATATGAAATATTATCACGAAAAAAGTATATTATGAAATAGCAAACCAGCCTTTTCAGAGATCTACAAGCTTTAAAGTTTACAACATTACCCCCTTGCCTGAAGAAAAAATTGCCGTAAATAACACAAAAACCAGATGTGATGTATCCAGGTGTGTTTATAGCCTAAAAACAACAACACCAGTGTAGTGTTACTGCAATTGGTCATAACTTGACTAGAAGAGGACGTTGTAGCTTGCACATGCCCAATCAGAAGTAGATAGTGTAGCGTATTTTATCATAAATGGTCGAGAAATAAGTTGTCACTTACAAATTTTAATTTTGTGATATATTAGTATCATGGTTCAACATGTTGGCCATAAAGAGAGAAAAGGGAGAGCGAATGCGGGAACAGAATTGGTTTGTATTCCCAGTTGGCCGACATATGGACCGGAAATGGATCTTGTTTGCGGTATATAGACATATTTCTATAAAATTGGCTATATGAAGGAGCTCAAATGCATGACTTGAGTGGATATCTTTCATGTTTTCTTTTTTTCGAACTATTGCAGGGATCTTTATGAAGCGAAAGTCTCCAGCAGCTTGCTATGTGTCTTCTAACACTTCTTCCCTGTACATTGTTTTGAAGGGGAGATTTTTTAAGATCGCAAAAAAATTGAGGTCATTTAATGGTATGGTGCTGTTGTCGGCGGCTTCATGTTTGTATTCGTTGTCTGCTTCTGTAGACACTTTTGTTTTTGGGCAATAACTTTAGTTCCCGTTGACCAATTATGAAATTTTACCACAGTGTTCCTTGGCATAAAAAAAAGGTTGGGTTGGGTTTTGGTCATTTTGGCCCTTTTTGTTTTCAAAAAGGGGTCAAAAAGGGTAAAATTGGGTGTTTTCATATATTTGGCTCTAGAATATTCATTATATATCTGACACCCAATTTTACCCTTTTTGACCCCTTTTTTAAAACAAAAAGGGCCAAAATGACCAAAACCCAACCAAACCTTCTTTTTTTGGGGTTTCTTTCAGTGTGTTCCTAATTAAATGTCCTTTCAGTAGTATGTCCACAGATTTACGTGGCATGTGCTGTTCATAAGATAAATGGGGCCTAAAAGGGGTGATTTTCAAAAATTTTTTTTTTAATTTTTAGTCCAAGTTTGATGCAGCTTTTTTAAATGGATTATTTTTTACTTGTTTGTTTTTCGAGCTATGAGGAACCGAATAGGGACAAACTTGCTATTATTTGCAGGTTACGTAAAATTTTTATTTTTCATCGGATTTCAATGGATTTTTTTTCTGTAGATTCCTCTCGATTTAAACTTTCAGCACTACGTCAACCAATTTGGCCTAGCTCTATCTGTTTTTGAGCTACAAGGAGTCAAAGGGGCCAAAATTGCATTTATTCGAAATGAGTGAAATCTTTTATTTTTCATCAGATTTCATTGGATCTTTTTGTTTGTTTTGGAGTCCTCTTGTTGTAAGCTTTTGGTAGTATATGTTTGTCAAAAGATAGCTCTTGTCTTGTCTTTTAGCTTTAAGGGGTCAAAGTGGCTTGAATTGCAATTTTCAAAATATTTAAGATCTTTTATTTTTGTCTCGCCCGCGACGAAAGGCGCGGAAAGCGAGACATATGCGTACAAAGTATGCGGCGGCGACGACGGCGGCGTAAACTTTCATGTTAAGTTTTTGTGATTAGGTCATTTTGTCAGTAACTATAAGTAGTAGGTCAATGATATTTGGTATATAGGTTGGTCTTGAGTAGTACATGAAAGTCTGCTATATGGTTTTGTCTGTGACCTCAATTTCACGGTCCAATGAACATGTTAAGTTTTTGCGGATAGTTAAGTTTCTCAGCAAGTATTAGTGGTAGGTCAATAATATATGGGATATAGGTTTGTCTTAGGTGGTACATGATAGTCTGTCATATGGCTTTTTTCCGTGATCTCTATTTCACGGTCTAGTGAGCATGTTAAGTTTTTGTGATTAGGTTATTTCCTCAATAACTCTAAGTGGTAGGTCAATGATATATGGTATATAGGTTGGGCTTGGGTAGAACATGACAGTCTGTTATGTAGCTTTTGTCCTTGACCTCAATTTCACGGTCTAGTGAACATGTTAAGTTTATGTTATTAGGTCATTTTCTCAGTAAATATAAGTGATAGGTCGATGATATTTGGAATATAGGTTGGTCTTGGGTAGTACATGACAGTCTGCTATATGGTTTTTGTCTGTGACCTTAATTTCATGGTCCAATCAACATGTTAAGTTTTTCTCCTTAGATCAGTTTCTCAGTAACTATTCATGGTACGTTAATGAAATTTAGTATGTTGGTTTGTCTCCAGAAGTATATGACGTTCTGTTATATGGTTTTTGTATGTGACCTCAATTTCATGGTCCATGCAAGCATGTTAAGCTTCTTAGTATCTATTAGTGGTAGGTCAATGTTGCAATTGTCACTACAGAAGTTTTAAGGTCGTCACCACGATTTGACAGACCATTACAATGTTTCGGTTTCACAAATGAGAACAGATATCTTTGGGTAGATCCAGAGTTTGTTACCGGACTGACTAACACCGACTGTGACAAAACCGGACTTTTCACTGGCAGTGTGAAGGGTGCCATGCGTGGAGCAGATCATGCTCACCCTGTCGGAACACCTGATGATACTCCCGGTTTTCAGTGGGAGTTCACACTGTTAGTGCTTAGTTTTTCGTGTTGTCTTGTATTTACACTGTCATTCTTTAGTTTTGTCTTCGTTGATGATGAATTGTCCCTGTTATTGTCCGAATACTAAATAGATTAAGAAAAACTTATCAAACTTTTACCTTGGTGCTGTTTGAGTTAGGGAAGTAACACGTACCATGGATTTGAATTGGTTTTGTCTAAGGGTTAGAAAATGACATTAACCAATCAGCCATAAAACAGATGTTTCAACGCCATATTCCACCTGGCTGTGTGACGGGTGCCATTCGTGGAGCAGATCATGCTTACCCTTCCGGAGCACCTGATGATACCTCAGTTTTTATAGGGGTTCACACTGCTAGTTCTTTAGTTTTGTGACGTTCTTGTTCTTTTTTGTTTATTTGTTTTGTCTTTGCCATACTGTCTCAATTCGTGTTGCTGTGAATTGCCGTGATTTTGGATTTATGATTTTAGAATTTCCCGTTTCCTCGTTCTTGCTTCTGTATTCGTTTGCAGATATATGTTAAAACAAAATCACGGAACACAATTGCCAAGAGCCGATATCGAAATGTCAAAACCACACAGAATGCGCTAAACCACTGATCAAGCTGTAAACCGCGCAATGGTCCTTACTTGTTACAGGCATTTAAAAAGAATGGTGGGTTAACTCGATTCACACATTTCCTTTCATTGCAGTTAGGGTTTGAGTCATTACTTTGAAAAGGTAATCAATTAAATAACCATTACATTAGAAAAATGTCCATTACATTACCATTACAATCACACTTATTTTCAAAATTAATTAAATTGCATTACATTAAATTACACATTTCTTTAGGCGATCTGTTGAATAAAAATGGATATTATTGGCATGCTGTAGAAATACCATGAAGTGTTTGGGAAACCGTAAGGGATTTTAAGTCTGTGATTAAACACTCTAAGGTTTAAGCAATTCAAATGATAGCATATAACAAGAAGAAAGAAAGATAAATATTTCAAACAGTATGAATTATATCTAATACATCGGCAAACGAATACCGAAGCAAAAACGAGAAGAGAGGGGAATTCTAAAATTATAATAAATCCAAAATCACGGCAATTCACATTTTTGTTCATTTGTTTTGTTTATGTCATGCTGTCTCCATTCGTGTTGGATATAATTTGCCGTGATTTTGGATTTTTGATTTTAGAATCCCCCTTTTCATCATTGTTGCTTCGGTATTCGTTTGCCGATATATTCAAAATTTAAGTCGCGTCTTTTGTCGTAAATTTGAGTAACGAGATGACATTTTTTGTCATATTCAAGATGTAAGTCTAAGAATTTGTACATCCAGTTGTTTTCATGCCGAGAAACACAAATAAAGCAACTCAAGACAAAAAGACAAAATATCTAACTAGTTGGTGAATTTTATATAACTCAGCTGTACAATTCCTTTTAAATAATGTTTAAAAAACAACGATGTTCGTATTTGATTTATAGAAAATCTTTAAAACATAATACTAGAAGCTTCTATAGTATCTTTTCTTGGGTCAATCGCCGTGTAAATTAACATAGGATTTCTCTAAACATTTAAATGGAATTGTGGCATAAGAACAACGCTTATTATTCTCAAATCTAATTTACATCCATTTAAATAAATTCTTATCTTTTCTTTGGACAAATTTTCTCCTTTTCTACATTTTTGCTCCGGAATATTCGTATGACGATACATATCAACTGCTTGCAGAAGTATTTCGGTATTTAAATTAACCTAAAATTGGATTTAAATGATTGCTTGGTGACTTAAGCAACTTGATTGGTTGAGGGATGAACAACGACGGATAATAGATGACGATTATATGCAAGTTGAGATTGATGAATGTTGAATCTTGGAAGATTAATGATGACTGAATAACAAAATACTGAAGAAATGAATTTTGAATCATAGATCTGAACTGACTTTGATCTTTGGCCAAATTTGGAATGTTGACTGATCCAGGAACTCTTTGTGATATGATAATTCTATTATTTCAGTTTGTTGAATAAGAACAGATTAACCAATCTGCCTTATGGAATATTTGACAACCTAACCGCACTTGGTTATCTGTAAGTATAGATCCGTATATAATATACATACCAATAATATTTGGTATGTCAGTTGATATTTCATAGATCAACACATGTTACTATGATAAAGTTTAAGGAGGCTCACTCCTGGTGTTATTTTATCAAGGATTCTTTTTAAATAAAAAAAAGAAAGGAAACGAAGAATGTGTCAAAGAGACAACGACTCAAAGGGGAGTAATAACAACTCATAGCCACCATAAGATCTTCAATGAATTGCGAGAAAACCCAACACCCAACGACAGGTCGCAGTCGGCCCCTAAGTAAAGAGTTATCAAGTTCAGCGAAATAAACATCATCCTAGACTCCTATAGACATGCATTAAACTAACTAGAAAACAGACAAGACACAAAAAGGCTTAATAAATTTCCTGACTTAGGACAGGCGCAAACTTTCATAAAACCCATTTAATTTGATTAAGCATTGCTGACTTAATTAAAGGGTAAAAAAGGTAAAAAGAAATATATTGGTTAATGTGCTTTTAACGGTGATATAAAACATTAAAAATTTGGCGGGAAATGGATTTTTCTGCATTTTCCCTTTAGGTGTCTGCAAGGTATTGATTTCCTATCATAGAATTCTGTGAAAATTTCTGTGTAGAAACATAATTGTATTATTGTTCAAAATTGAAAATAAAATTTTGGGGTCACCGTGCATTTAAGAGCAAAAACTGAAATTGAAAATTTCAAGATTTTACATAGAAATGATAAGGGAAATGATTATATGAGGGGATAGCTTGAAAAATATATTATAGAATTTGTTCATACTTTGCATGTGTTTTGAAATCATTATATAGTTTACATATACAAATTAAAAATTAGGGGTCACCGTTGAAATAAGAGAGACAAATTGTGACATGTTAATTTCTCTAGTTATATATATTTTAAATTCTTTGATCAAATTATCTCCTTTGCGTAATTTCTGTGTTCTGTAAATCCAGCGCAAATTTAAAGTTCGTGTGTTTTAATTCATATTTTTGACATGGAAGTGTTGTAAAAATGTTAAAGAATAACAAATTAAACAATTAGGAACTTACTTTCTTTACATTTTATATAACTATTTTGCTTAATTTCTTAATGAATGAAACCTAAATGAACACTTATTAGACAAAGATGGTGGAATAATACTACTGTGACACCTTAATTGATTCTGACTATTTTTTGTCCTTTACCAAGAATTTAATGATAACTGTAGAAGACATTCATGAAATAAAAAGTGGAGGTCTTGTGCAAAATTCTTAAAGCCATTGAACTGGAGAAAACCAGAGGAGTTCCGAAATCTGACAAAAATTCAAAAATGTGATTAGTGAGCAATCTTACATGTAACTGCAAGATATGTAAAGGAACAAATAGAATTATAGTATAACTAATCGACAGTGGTGATTTTCAGTTAAATTGTAAAGAGTGCCGGAGGATTAAACGAGTTTCGGAACTTGTTCTTTTGCGAGTTTATCCACTGCGTTGGTCGACACGAGTGTCATTTTATTGATATCAATCTGTGTCGATTTGTTCCAATTTTCATTATATAGATGGTTTAATGAAAAGCCGAGATTTTAGAAAATGTTTTGTCATTCCAATGCGGAAGCTCTTTACTTGACAACGATATTGACGATATATTCTGGTTGTCACTTCCTAAATGGCAAGAAATCCTTCATTTTCGCCGATGGCAATGTTATATATATATATATATTTATAAACAACATAAAACAAAGCAAAAAACACCCAAAATCCCTATTGTGCTAGATCTAAACAGATACACACAATGTGGTTAATTTATAAACTTTCAGTATGAACAATGTGAATAGCACTAGTATAAATACTGTTTATATTTCAACTCTATCCGAGTCTTTCTCAAAACAACAAAATATATAATAAAACAATAAACTATTTACAAAAAACTACACTACAAAACTTAATTAAATAGGTAAACTACATTTCGGAGACTGAAGGCGTGACCTCAATTATAGTGATGTGAAAAAAATTTTGCTGTTGTTTGTACATTACATTTACTGCAATATTTTTTTAACGCTGGTATTATATGCATTTATTGATCTATAACCCTGATGTTAAGACTGGGTTTTAAACGATCAATCCAATAGCTTTCTTTGGATCTTCTCTGGTTTAAATTCCACGATCTATTTTGATCAATTGCGATGACTTGCATATTTTGCCAGTTGTGATTTGGAATATTAAAATCGATTGCAGTGGCCTGGTTCTGATCTTTGTTTTCGATATGGTTACGATGCAAGTTTATGCGAAGATTGAGCGCATTTCTTGTCTCACCCACATATTGTTCTTTACAGACAGAACATGTAACCAGATAGATGACATTGGGCGATTTACATGATAATTGTCCAAAGATTTTGAAAATATCACCAGTAGCTGTACTTTGGAAAGTTTCAGTCGTGGAACTGTATTTACACAGTTTACAACGTCTATCATGGCATGTTGTAAACTGGCCTATCTCGGCCGAAGGTAGTTTAGCTCTAACGAGAATGTCTTTCAGGTTCTTGGGACGACGAAAAGATACAAGCGGGGGTTC
>MJUU01025408.1:5524-23444 GCA_002080025.1 Modiolus philippinarum
TACAGTAAAAAAGCGACGTCTTCAGTAACGTCGCCGGAAAAACGCATTTTTTACATTAAAATCCATCATTCAAAGCGATATATCTTGGAAACGAGCACGGTTGCTAAGGAATTTCTTTACATCGATGCATTCGAAATTAGTTTTTGAATAAAATATCAAATTTTCAAAAAAATTGTTGGATAAATAAATTTGCAAGCACGATGTAAGTAAAAGTACAATCTGATGTTTACGATTTTTCCCTATATATCCTTTGTAATTTCAGTGTTTCATGCAGTAAACTTCAAATAGTCATATCTCGAAAATTAAAACGGTGACCCCCAAATTTTTTTCGATTTTCTGTATTATATTTCCAAGTACTATTTGTATGCGAAATTTTGAAAAAATCGTTGGAGTAGTTAATTACGTACACTTCGCCTTAAGAAAAAATCATGATCATATCTGAATGCTTGAAGTTGTATATTTATAGAAGATTTCAAATTATAAATAAAGCATTTTAATTGGCTCTTGGCATAAATAACACCTTGTCATTGGTCAAAAATCTATTGTTCTTATACCAAAACTTCTTTTATTGTATAGCAACATAATATGTCCTTAAGAATGCAACCAAAAGTGAGGGTGAACTAAATTCCCATATTGCACTAGTGCCATATTGGATTTAGTTTACCGTCACTAAGAGAACATATCCATATTTTAATGATAAGGTATAAACAGTGAACCCAGTCTAAACCAAACAAATTTGGGTTGAAAATTTTGCTTTGTTCAAACAGATTTTCAGTTCAATAATATTCATAATATGTGTAAATAAAAATTGGTACAAACAATCTGAAGATTTTGTTTGGTTTAAACATATTTCTGGTTCAGTCAGGATGATTCTTTAAAAATAGGTTTTCACTGTATCTCAAATTCAGTCTAAAATAAACAAATCTTGAGAATAAAAATCTTTGTTATTTTAACTAACTAATCTTATATACCAATCATTGTATTCATCTTGTGACAAAACATTGTTATAATGATATCACCGCCATACAATAATTGCTATGAAGTTTGATCACTCTATGGAAATTTGTGATGAATCTGAATAAATTTTAAAGACTGTATCAATCAACAATGAACTTAAAACTGACAAATAACAAATGTTGGCATTAAACAAAACAAATGCTGCCTATTAAAAAACATAACAAATACACACTAAAGGCAATACACATTACTTAATAGTGGCAGATGTATAACTAATGGAAATGCAACATATCGATAAAACGAAATATATAAAGAACTTAAATATACCAGATTTTGGATTTGGAATGACTGACAGTGCAAGCTATACTGGTCAGGAAGCAGATCTAAGCATGTTTGTTGTTATTCTTCAAATTGAGGCATTACTTCATGTTCAATTATAATATTTCGAAAAAATATAATTTAAGGCCATAATAAAATAATTCCTAGATTCTAATCCATTTTTTCTAAAAATTTGGAGCAGGCTGGCGAATTTTACTTTACATTTTTTATCAAATTTTGTTAAAAATGCTGTCATTTTAAGATATTTACCCAAATTGGCACAAAACCAGAATAAAAATTTTTCAGGTGGGTGAAAAAAGTCTGAGCGGGCGGAGATGAGAATCTAGGATATTTTTTTATTATGGCCTAAGGAAAATCAAGATGTCACAAATCAGACATTAGATTAAGACTTCATTTTTACAATACAATGATTTTTTTTCTAAAAGACGATCTTCCACTTTCAAATTTTGGGGTTATTGTTGACATCTTACCCTAAATCTACTGGAAACTGGTTTCCAACGTCAGTTGAGCGTAATCGGGGAATTCTCCAATTTATTTTCTTCACCTTATATAAATTGGTTGGAAATGACCCGCCAGGGTAAAATATTGATATATGACATGTTCAGCTTTTTCCCCATCAAAAACACCTTTCATTTGATGATAGAATAATTTATTCCCTTTGCCCACATATACAGGGACGCCATTTTTACCCCGTTTAACCTCTTTGACCGGCCATTCTAATAGACGGAACATTCTGGACTTTGACTTTTGGAAGAGCATTTATTCAACCAGAAACATTTGATACATCCAATTGCCATAACTCATGAATATCATGAGATATACAAAAGACAACAGTTTTTAACATCTTCATAACACAACCTTACACTACTTGATCACTATTGTCATACACTGTCATATCTCAAGACTCTTATTTCATACTACTAATTACCATCACAGTATTAAAATGTCAAATACACTACATCAATCACAATACCTATTTACATATCGAATAAATGCTAGCTCAGACCAACTCAACTTAATTTGAAACTTAAGAGAATATGTTGCCCTCAAATCAGGTTTTGCAAGTTTGCTAGAAAAATTTACTATCCAATAAAATGAAACAAACTATCTTATCTTTTTATCTAGTAAAATTTAATGCAAACCAGATATGCTTAATAGAATACCAAACAATCTCTAAAGTATTGTAATTTGCAGAAAAATTGACAGGGTATTTATCGGGAACAATCCATGTAAGACTACAAATTAAAAAACGTTGGTCTTAAATTTTGGACTTTTGTCCACAATAATGACTTACATAAAAGAGGTAAAGACTTATAAAGAGTGCCCCCTAAAAAGAGAAATATTAAAAATAACAAATGCAAAAACATTCAAGACAAAAATGAACATATACCAGATATAACATTCTTATAAGAATTTACAAAATGCTTGATGATGATAAAAATAAAGAGACATGCAAAATATAATACAAGGATGCAAAAAAAAAAATGTACAATATATAAATTGACCCATTTTTATATAAACAACTGGATACACTTGGAGCAGTTCTAGCAAAACATACGTGAGAAGGGGGCAAAGCACTTGAAAACTATCATGACAGACCATAGATGCAAAATAGGATTTTTTATATTTTGGGCTGTTCCAGAAAAAAATACATGGGAAGGGGGGAAGGCACTTGAAAATTGTCATGATCACCCATAGATGCAAAATAGATTTTTTTCATTTGCTTGTGAGTTCTGACTTTAATTAATAACACCCACCCATAGCAGCAATTTTAAAGTGCCTTTCCCCCATCCCATGTATGTTTTGTTGGAACAGCTCTTAGTTGTTAATTCTTACTAATATTTAAAATGGCCACCAATAGTGGCAATTTGAAGTACCTTCACCATCCCATGTTTGTTTTGCCCTGACTTTTAATCATGTCTTTGTAAATAATAACTATTTTATTGTGACATTCAAATGATAACAAGACAATGTTCAATATTTTCAAAATCCAATGTATTATAGGTAAAGCCAATCTCCGAAACAGAGGTGCATAGCTCTTCCTACCTCAGATTATCACCTCTGCTACACCTTGTCGTCCATATTGGATTTACCTTTTCACAGTGACATCGTATACATCCTGACGTTTTTCACACTGTGACGTCATGAAAATCGGCATTGAAAGGAATCTCTCCTTCCGGTGTGGCAGAGGTGCTATCTGACGTAAGAAGAGCTATGCGTCTCTGTTTCGGAGACTGAGGTAAAGCATGCAATGAATATTTTGATTAATATGATTCATGAAGTACATTACAAATTATTTTAATACATCATTTAATTTAACCACAATTCAATACTTCCTGACATGTTGAATTATTTTTTTATAAAAATCCTAGATCCTTATCCCCTGCCATCCCTGATTTTATCATGCCTTTGAAATTAAAAAAAAAAAATTTGCATTTTTGGCCATTTTCTTCAAAATTTTCAGATTTCTTTACCATGAATTATAATAAATAAAAAATATAATTCAATATAATTCACCCACCAACCCTTCAGTTTTTCAAAAGGTACTAAGCTGAAGCAAGTATTACAAACCTTAAATCATACAAAATAGAAAAAGATTTGTTCTATGTAAAAAAATTAATATACATTTGTAACCAAGCCATATATTCTTTGGTGAGCCAGTTTTCTTACTATTTTCATATAGAAAAAACTTGCATAGAATTTTAAATTTGTTTGGTCCCATGTAAAAAAAAATAGGTACTATGAAAAGGGAAATGTAGAAAGCATGGGCAATAGTATAATGCAAGCTAGGACCAAAGATCATATCAAAATAGCTTACTTATGATAAATCCTGGCTGATCAAACATATTATTCTGAATACTGTATACTCAAAGGAATTATAGCTGCCATTTTATTTTTGATATTATTGTTGAAACATTTTCTACTTCAAAACATTTACATCATTACTATTTCACAGTTTTATAACACAATTTAAGAAATTGTCATTACAAACTAACAAATCTCAAAAATAACTTGGCTCCATATTCCCAGGCATACAATAGTATTATGTCAAATTAAATAGAAGTATGATGACATTCAAATGTTAGAGAAATTGATGATAATATAAATAACTTGTTAACAGAGATAGAAAGTGTATAATGATCAATGAATTGTAACACCGGTTACTTTTTGGAACATTTTTCTTCTNAGGCAAAATAAAAAAATACATTAGCTTCTCAGGCCCCTGCCTCATCTCTTTTCTGGGAACTAAATTTACTTTTTTATTCAAGTTTCAAATAAAAAAAAATGAAAATCATCTGCCTCATCACTCTTTGGGCATTCCAGCATGGTAAAAAGATGCCTCATCATGATTTTGAACAAATAAAAATAAAAATTTGTCTCCCTCCCTGCCTCATCATTTTTTTCAGGAAAATGGCCTGAGAATCTAATAATTATTTTTGTATGGCCTTACACATTTCTGTAAGGTTATTTTTTTATACTGAAATATAGGACTGGTTGTGTCTGTGCAGATTCCTGTTACTATTAAAATGCAGGGTATGGGAAAACCTGTAGGGGTAATTAATTGTATTTTTTAAATTTAGGGAGTGGGCGTGTCTGGAGGTGTTATTGTCTCTGTTGATAATGTTTTCTTTGGACACGGCACCACAGCTTCTTCTAATGGGCGTTTCTTCTGTCCAGGCTGAAAAAGAAATTTTTTGCATGACTAGAATTTCAAACATGTATAACATCATATTATATCAATTGCCCACTCCATCACTTTATTTCATTCAACTTACATTTATGATGTTAGTCAATTAAGTTTTTAAAAGCTATTGATTTATGTAGTAAAACATAGAAAGCAGCCACAGCCTACTAAGCTCACCTCATTGCAAAGCATTGTCACATTTAAACATGTCAGTAAACAGGAATGGACTTTACTCATTCTTTTAAATGGATTCATTCATGCATGAAATATAAGTCACAGTCAGCATCCGAAGCATGCATTGTTGTCATCCAAAAATGCATCATACATATCAATATGGTTGATGTGGGACATGTCAGTAAGCCGGAATGGACTTTAACCATTCTACCTAACCAAGTCGCTCATGTGTAAAATAAAGGTCAGAGTTAGGATCCGAAGCATGCATTGTTGTTGTCATCCCCAAATGCATCATACATACCAATATGGTTGATGTGGGACATGTCAGTAAGCCGGAATGGACTTTAACCATTCTACCTAACCAAGTCGCTCATGCATAAAATATTTTTCAGAGTCAGCATCGGAAGCATGGATTGTTGCCGTCATGCCCAAATGCATCATACATACCAATATGGTTGATGTGGGACATGTCATCAGTAAGCCGGAATGGACTTTAACCATTCTACCTAACCAAGTCGCTCATGCGTAAAATATAGGTCAGTCAGCATCCAAAACATGCATTGTTGTTGTCATCCCCAAATGCACCATACATACCAATATGGTTGATGTGGGACATGTCAGTAAGCAGGAATGGACTTTAACCATTCTACCTAACCAAGTCGCTCATGTGTAAAATATAGGTCAGAGCAAGCATCTGAAGCATGCACTGTTGTTGTCATCCCCAAATGCATCATACATACCAATATGGTTGATGTGGGACATGTCAGTAAGCNTCACTCATGCGTAAAATATAGGTCAGAGCCAGCATCTGAAGTATGCATTGTTGTTGTCATCCCCAAATGCATCATACATACCAATTTGGTTGATGTGGGATATGTCAGTAAGCAGGAATGGACTTTAACCATTCTACCTAACCAAGTCGCTCATGCGTAAAATATAGGTCAGAGTCAGCATCCGAAGCATGCATTATTGTTGTCATCCCCAGATGCATCATACATACCAATATGATTGATGTGGGACATGTCAGTAAGTGGGAATGGACTTTAACTATTCTACCTAACCAAGTCGCTCATGCGTAAAATATAGGTCATAGTCAGCATCCGAAGCATGCATTGGTGTTGTCATCCCAAAATGCACCATACATACCAATATGGTTGATGTGGGACATGTCAGTAAGCAGGAATGGACTTTAACCACTCTTTCTAACCGGACGCAGACGCGGACACGGACGCGGACACCGACGCTTGGGGTATCGCATAAGCCCCCTCACTTTGTGAGGTGAGCTAAAAATAATATTATACTGTTCAAATTTAAAATTTCAAGTTAAAATGTTCTTTTTCAACCATTTTTCTGATAATGCCACTATGGTTTCCAGTTTTTCCTTTTCCATTCAGGGTTTTCCCTTTTTTGTTGTGATATAATTGTCAGTTACCAAATCTCACAAAGATTTGGTTATCATTATTATTGTTACTGCATACTGTCCAACACAGAGGTAAAAGCTATACCAAATGTTTTAAAATGTGTATGACTAAAGATAATGTTTTGTTAAAACATTAGATTTGAATAACTGAAGCAAATGGACAGGTTAAAAATTGTTACTTGGCAAAATCTGATGGCTTGCTAGTATTACGCTCTGTAACACATAAGTTGTCTCAATAGCCATCTGCAAAAACAAAATTTACAGTGACAGATTTCTTATTATTCATACATACTGTTCCAATAGGAGGAATCATTCCATCTGAATCGGGGTACATCAGATCTTTAGCTTTACTTTTCATCTCATCATCCTGTAATACAAAAAAACTTATTCACAACTTGAAACAATAATACAATGTAGTTACCACTGCTTCCCAATCTATTCACAAAATGTATGATTCACTAAATGAGGAGCTTGAGACTTTATACAGATAAATATATAAATCTATTTGTGCAAATACAGGTAAAATTGAACAGTGTTCTAGTTCAACAACAATATTCATACTAACCCACATAGCCTCTGGTCCATATCTGTATAAATTTTAATCAAAGATATAATGGAATTTTGAAGCAATAGTATGAAAACAATGTACTTCCAACAGACCAAGAGAAACCCCTATCATTGTACACTTCCATATCTTTTAAAACTTTGGAAGTAAACAATTTCAACATTACTTTTGAAAGAATATAATAACCTTTATTGTACACCAGTTCATAAGAAGAAATTCATAATGAAGAATAAATTTTAGAGCTAATTTCTTGGAGCATGTTGAACAAAAGTTTGGTTACCTTGCTTGCTTTGTTTGCTCAGGCCTTAAAACTAAGATTGATGGTTTCCATACAATAGATACATAATGTAGGCAGAGACTTTACTTGTTTATAGTATTCTAAGATTTGATTGGACAATATCTATTTAAGATTATGTATGTTACATGACATTGAATACATTTCACCGAGTAATACACAAACTCAAAACACAGTTTACCTATAATCAATCATTTAATAAAATAAGACTTTGACACACTGTTGTTTCGAAATAAGATTAGAAGATCTGTATTGGTTAGCTCAGTTATTTTATCAAAAAAGACCGATTTTTTTCTATTAGGGAAACTCACAGTATGCAATTGTAATTTTGGAGACTAAAAATTTTAACTTTTCAAAATGCCAAATTTTAGAACAATGTCATATAGACCCCTAGAGATCCAAATAATTTTTCAGTCTCAAAATCCTTACATTTTGGAACTCCTAACATGCCAAAAACATACAAGAATTACCAAAAAATTGACTCTCAAATAAAAAAAAACAAGCTTTAAGTGTAGAAAGAAATTGAAACTACCCAC
Source organism: Modiolus philippinarum (assembly GCA_002080025.1). Taxonomy (NCBI): domain Eukaryota; kingdom Metazoa; phylum Mollusca; class Bivalvia; order Mytilida; family Modiolidae; genus Modiolus; species Modiolus philippinarum. Next base: position 13,496 of record MJUU01025408.1, read on the forward strand.
TCTCTTTGTAGATTGAACCAAAACAGGGTATTCTTTTGAAAATATATGAATAAAAGTTCCCATAAAAGTAAAAATTTATTCATAAACTAAAAAGAGCATTTTTATTTTCCATCCTAAATTTATTTTATATATATATATATGTATAATTTGTATTTTCTACATGTAATATGTATTATGTGCATGTGAATTACTTTGTGAGATCTATTCAGGGTCATGTTACACATGATAGATTTCTGTCAAAAGATTTGCCCATTCAAATCTTAGAATACTATAAACAAGTAAAGTCTCCGCCTATCTATTGTATGGAAACCATCAATTTTAGTTTTAACGCCTGAGCAAACAAAGCAAGCAAGGTAACCAAACTTTTGTTCAACATGCTCCAGGAAATTAGCTCTAACATTACTTTGAAAGAGTATCATAACCTTTATTCAGACTTGCCTACCCCTCTTGGTCAAAAATAGTAAGTTACCTGATCAAAAATCAAAAATAGTAAGACACTTTTTAATACAAAAAACGTGTTTTAAAACATAAACTTTCCCTTTAAATGAAAGGCACATTATGTAGTTACACAATACTCCCACCAAAAATCCTTTGTTCTTAGATGGAAGCCTAGAATTCTTGTCTAAAAGATCATTTTTTATATTCTGTTTATTACTGGAAATGCTGAATATAACTATAATATACGGAACCGCAATGAAATGACAGACCAGAGCTGAATTTTCAGGAAATACCGCAAATTGAACAAATCGTAAGGAAATGGTAACCCATCGTAAGGGCGTAAGATGACCTTGAAAATAGTAAGCCTTACACCAAAATCGTAGGGGTAGGCAAGTCTGTTTATTGTACACCAGTTCATAAGAAGAAACTAACTGTATTTTAATTCCCAAGGGACCATTCAGACATATGGTAATGTAAAATTTTCATTTGAAAAATGACACCCTTTGAGAGCCCATTTAAACTTGCACTGTTCACAATGAATCACAGAAAGAAACTAGAGGCTCAGACACTAAGCCTGTATTGCTCACCTGAAAAGATGCTACTATGTCATGCATGACCAAAAATATGTTTATTACCAATGGGGTCTAATGTTTAGCTATGTTCTCCATTAGCACCCGTGTTTTTTGTCTGATCCTATTGAAATGAGTAATTTTTTGCAAAGGACCTTCTATACATTTAGTAAAATTTGCTTGAATAGTTTCAGAGAAAATGATGCAATGGATGGTTTTCTCATACCGGGCTCCAATGTTAAACTATGTTCTGCAGTGGAGGCCATGTTTTTTGTCAGATCAACAAAATGAAATGAGCAATTTTTGTTCAGTACCTACCGTACATCATTCCTGTAAAGTTTGGTTTAATTTGTTTCAGTGTTTACAGAGGAGATGATAAAAATGTGATGTTCCCTTAGGGTCCAATGTTCAGCTATGTTACGTGCTGGCGGCCATGTTTTTTATCGGAATGTAACCAAATAAGCAATCTTTGCTAAGGACTTTCAATACATCATTCCTGTAAAGTTTTGTTAAATTTACTTCAGCGGTTTAAGAAGAGAAGATGAAAATGTGATTTTCCCATAAGGTCCAATATTAAACTATGTTCTGCGCTGGTAGCCAAATTCTATCGGATCGGAACAAATAACTAAATACTGAAGTTACTGTGAATTTAATTTCTGTATATGCGCATTTCGACAACTTATGTCTCTTCAGTGCAGATAAAATCTAAATGTTAGGAAGACCATCAACTCAAAGATGTTTTAAAAACTGATAGAGAACAAACAAGGGATCTGTGAGCCAATGCTCACTAGTAATACCCCCACTCTCATCTTCCAGTCTCTAATAACCTGACAAAGTTGGTAAACAAAATGTAGAACCCCACCAGTCTTAAAATGTGTCCCACAAAATGGCATGCCTACACAAAGCTTCTGACAAAATTTCAATTTGTATCATTTACCAGTGCAGAGAAAAAGCTTTATGAAAGTTGTGAGGGACGGACGGGATGGTGAAAATTAAACTAAGTCAGTAAACAGGAAGTAGCATTCTGACAGGTCTGAAAATGCATCCCACAATATGGCATAACTATACAAAGCTTCTGACAAGATTTCAAGTTTGTATCATTTACCATTGCAGAGAAAAGCTTTACAAAAGTTGTGACGGACACACAGAATAATGAAAAATTGACTAAGTTTATAAACAGGAACTAGCATCCCAACAGGTCTGAAAACTCATCCCACAATATGGCATGACTATACAAAGGTTCTGACAAAATTTCAAGTTTGTATCATTTACCATTGCAGAGAAAAGCTTTAAGGAAGTTGTGACGGACACACAGAATAATGAAAAATTGACTAAGTCAGTAAACAGGAAGTAGCATCCTGACAGGTCTGAAAATGCATCCCACAATATGGCATGACTACACAAAGCTTCTGACAAAATTTCAAGTTTGTATCATTTACCATTGCAGAGAAAAGCTTTACAAAAGTTGTGACGGACACACAGAATAATGAAAAATTGACTAAGTTTATAAACAGGAACTAGCATCCTGACAGGTCTGAAAACTCATCCCACAATATGGCATGACTACACAAAGCTTCTGACAAAATTTCAAGTTTGTATCATTTACCATTGCAGAGAAAAGCTTTACGAAAGTTGTGACAGACACACAGAATAATGAAAAATTGACTAAGTCGGTAAACAGGAAGTAGCAACCCCAGGGCTGAAAATGCATCCCACAATATGGCATGACTACACAAAGCTTCTGACAAAATTTCAAGTTTGTATCATTTACCATTGCAGAGAAAAGCTTTACGAAAGTTGTTATGGACGGAATTACAGAATGACAGAATGACGGACACAGGTAAAACAGTATACCCCCTCCTCCTCCGGAGCAAGGGTATAATAACCAATAGGATCTAAATGTAAAGCCAAAATCAGCTAAGGACACAGCTTTGCATGAGGGAGATACTCCTTAGTTTTCAAGAAAAATTTACAAAAATTTTAGATATTGTAAGGTTCAAAATACAATTGGCTTTCGGGTCAGCACCGAAGTACTGACTACTGGGCCGGTGAATACCCTCGGGGACTAACAGTCCACCAGCAGAGGCATTGACCCAGTGGTAACAAATAACTAAATACCGAAGTTACCGTGAATTTAATTTCTGCATATGCGCATTTCGACAACTTATGTCTCCTCAGTGCAGATAAAGAGCAATCTTTGTTAAGGACCTTTAGTTCATCATTCCTGTATAGTTTAGTTGGTTTCAGAGGAGAAGATGAAAATGTAATTTTTCCCATAGGGTCCAATGTTAAACCCAAGTTCCATGCTGGCGGCCATGTTTTTTATTGGATCAGAACAAAATGAGCAATCTTTGTGAAGGCTTTAGTACATCATTCCTGTAAAGTTTAGTTGAATTTGCTTTAGTGGTTTCAGAGAAGAAAACGAAAATGTGATATTTCCAATAGGATCCAATGTTAAACGTAAGTTCCGCACTGGAAGCCATGATTTTTATCCATCTGAATGAAATGAGCAATCTTTGTAAAGGACCTTTAGAACATCGTTCCTGTAAAGTTTGGTTGAATTTGCTTTGGTGGTTTCAGAGGAGAAGATGAAAGTGTGAAGAGTTAACAGACGACAGACATCAAGTGATGGCAATAGCTCACATTGATTCTTCTAGCCAGGTGAGCTAAAAAAAAAATTAAAGGGACCAAAAGACTTGAATATCAATGTTAACTATATCTGACCCAGCTGGCTTATTAGACATACAGTTTAGTTCACTTACTTTAAACCATGGATGCTGTAAGGCATCCTCCAAGGTCATTCTTTTTTTAACATCAACTGTCATTAATTTCTTGATCATATCTATAGCTGTAAAAAGAAACTTGTCAGTATTAAAACAATGATACAAACAAACTATATTTACATAGTTATATGTGATTCCATGTTACTTGCATACCAATAATGTTACTTTTCTATTAACAAAACAAATGGTTCCAAGCAAGAGTTCTGTGTCAATAATTTCAATAAATTAATTCACACTCCAAACAATCAAGATCTCAGAGGCTATTTTTTTTCTTTTGTAGTAAACCTTTATGTTGGTTTCACCATTATTTTCTCCATCAGTAACAGGAAAAAAATCCTATAATTACTGAAAAATTGCAGAAATATTAAGGATATTGACAGTCCTTGTGAAATCCAACAGTCCAATAGTCAAGAGATGTACATCTAAATTCTTAGAGAAGGCAAGTCTTAATTGACTATATTATTTTAAAATATTTACTGACTTTCTGTTCTATGCTAAACTTGAAACCATTCCATTACACTTTCTGGACAATTATTACTAATTTTGAGTTGTCTTAAGCTTTACCAATTACTAATCATAGTAATTATTACCATCATTTGAAATGTTACTCCAGTACTGTGTAGGGAATGTATAATGTCCTCCCAGGATCTGTTTTGGCAGTTCCATGTCTTTTCTTTCATCAGAGAATGGAGGGTATCCTGATATACTGTCAAAATATACATGTATAAAATTAAATTTCTTTACACGTTTTAAGGTGTCTGCATGGTATTAATTTCCTATTATAGAATAAAATTTTTTGTGTAGAAACATAATTGTATTATTGTTTAAAATATAAAATAAAATTTTGGGGTCACCGTGCATTTAAGTGCAAAAATAGTAATGGTGCAAAAATAGTAATGGTGGATTACATGATACCCCGCCACGTTTCACAAAATTTCTAAGTCAAAAGGGCCATAACTCCACAACGATGTGTACCACTGAACCCAAAATTATAATTGGACTGTATTTTGTGGTAAACAATTTACATACCATGTTTGAAGACAATATGTTATTTAATTCACAAGTTATGAGTACAAAACCCTAAAATTTGCAAAATTTCAAAGTTTCAAGGGGCATAACTCCAGAACCCCTTGGACCTTGGAACCCAAAATCAAACTTGACCTAAGTTTTGTGGTAAACAACTTACATACCAAGTTTGAAGACCTTGTGTTGTTTCGTTCACAAGTTATCAGTCGGAAACCCTAAAATTCGCAAAATTTCAAAGTTTCAAGGGCCATTACTCCAGAACCCATTGGAACTCTGAACCCAAAATCGAACTTGGCCTGAGTTTTGTGGTAAACAATTTACATACCAAGTTTGAAGACCCTGTGTTATTTCGTTCAAAAGTTATCAGTTGGAAACCCTAAAATTCGCAAAATTCAAAGTTTCAAGGGGCATAACTCCAGAACCCCTTGGACCTCTGAACCCAAAATCATACTTGACCTGAGTTTTGTGGTAAACTACTTGCATACCAAGTTTGAAGACCTTGTGTTATTTCGTTCACAAGTTACCAGTCGGAAACCTTCGGGGGACGGACGGATGGACAGACAGACGGACGGACGGACAGACAGACGGACGGATGGACACACGACTGAGGGTATCACATAATACCGCGCCACTTCGTGTGGCAGGTTATAAAAACTGAAATAGAAAATTACAGGATTTTACATAGAAATGATAGGGGAAAATGATTATATGAGAGGATAGCTTGAAAGATATATTATAGATTTTATTCATACTTTGCATGTGTTTTGAAATCATTTTATAGTTTACATATACAAAATAAAGATTAGGGGTCACCATTGAAATAAGAGAGATAAATTGTGAAATGTCAATTTCTCTAGTGATCTTTCATGAAATTATCTCCCTTGCATAATTTCATTGTTCTGTAAATCCAGCAACAGATTTAAAGCTCATGTGTTTTAGTTCACATTTTTGAAATGAAAATGTTGTAAAAGTGATAAGGAATAAAAATTTTCAATACTTTGGCACTTTCTTTGCATTTTAAATAACTATTTTGTTAAATTTCTTTATGAATAAAACCTAAATGAACAAGTATCAGACAAAAATGGCGGAATAACTTAAGGACTTTTTAAGGACCATTGACAATGGAACGATTCAGAAATTCAATTTCTGTCATTGTAAAATATGTAGAAAAAACCTGACATACTCATAAATTACATTTGGTTGGTCGATTCAGAAATGTCAAGAACAATGACAAACCAATAATGTCTTTGTATTTCTGAATAGATCCATTGTACCAGTGGCAGACCTGATCCTTGTTAACATAATCCCTTATGTGAATAAATATATTCTTTCCTTCTTAAATTGCTTTTATTTTCATCAATTTTCATGGGTTGTATCATTTATACCATACCAAAAATATTTCTGGATTCTTATCCTTTTTTGCGGCCCCTCAAACAATTTTATTTCAGATTTTTTAATCATGTTTGGTCTTTTCTACAAAATTTACAGCATTACAAGCTTACATTGGTAGTTAGAAATTTTTTTGAAAATGGCCTTAACAAGATTACATTGGCAGTTTTTACTGTTCTTTAAAATTGACCACATTTTTGAGTATTTTAGAAGTTATCTCCCTTTTTCATAAGTTACATAAATCTACATAAATATAAGCCAATAGCGAATTAAATAACACACACACTCACCATATAAATAAAATAACACCTAAACTCCAACAGTCTATAGCCTTTGTATATTGTCCACTACCAGCTGTTATTAAGATTTCTGGTGCTAAATATGTAGGTGTACCACAGAATGTCTTCATGATGGACCCAGCATCAACAAACTTTGATAAACCAAAATCTGTAACCTGATTCAAGTTAAAAATTTGATAATTATGTAGAGCTTTTGATTATGAGTATTAAAGACGAACAGAAATAGAAGATAAAATATATTTTAGGTGCAAACCAACTAAAATTTAGTTGGTTTGCACCTAATATACATTTTATCTTTAAACAATCAACATATAGATGGGCCTGCAAACATTATATTTCAATTATTCATATTTGCATACTATACTCATTAACTGTATTAAACATTGTTGTCTGGTATCTGAACTGCTTATACCATACAACTCATATTTCTTAAAAATGATGAGTTGGAATTTTGACTTTACTCTGTGTTGCTTCTGTATTCATTTGCTGATGTATTCTTATAAACATCACATTAAATATTTAATAATTTTCACAAATACACATACATGATACAGGCTAATCAATCTTCAACAAAGTTTTAAAAAAAAACCAAAACTGACGAACAGAAAGCAATCACCTGATAGACTTGCAAATCACTTACTCAATAAAACTCACCATTTCAAAGTTCCAGGCTAATGTTAAATTATTTTCAGTAATACAAGCCAAGAAATCTTTCACCAAAGTTAAGGTTATATATGTACATAAAACATAATCGTATAAGCAAACAGAAAGAAGGGGTGCCCAATAGACCTGCAAATGCTTACAAAACAAAACTCAACATATTAAATCATTCCCTGTGAAATCTCTAAAGAAATTAGGCTTTAGTTAAACATCAAACTTGTTAATATACTCCAGCTGCACAAATTTATTAGCAATAAAAAAGAACTAGTCCTACACTACAACCAAAAAAAATTACATCTAACAAGGATTCAAAAAAAAAAAAACAAAACAAAACAAAAATCAACCAGAGGCTCCCTGGAGCCTATATCGCTCACCTGCCTTTCAGTTGCCACAATCAAGCTAACATTGTAAATTATACAGTTGAACTTCAGTCTCTCAAACTTTGGTAGAGCAAACACCACCATTAACTTGGACTCTATTTTAAGTCTCATCATGTTTTACTGTACTTCTTTGTTGGGCTTTTTTAACAAAATTGTCTTGCTAAGGACCACTTTCGACATCATGCAGTTTTGAAGTCGAGACATCATTTGGTAAATGGCAGTCAACAACAATTTTTAACACCATATCTTTAAGTTACGACATCAATATCTATTTGGAAACCAAATTCTATTGAAATCGGACTATGCTGAACTTTCCCGCCTTTTTGGTGGCCATTTTGAAAATGGCAGTCAACAAACAATTTTCAACATCGGTTTTGCAGTAACGACATCAATATCCACTTGGAAACCGAATTTCATTGAGATCAGACAATGTTGAATTTTCCCACCTTTTTTGGTGGCAATTTTGAAAATGGCGGTCTACGAACAATTTTTAACATCAGTTTTGAAGTTGCTACATCAATACCTTTTTGGAAACCAAATTTTATTGAAATCGGACAACGTTGAATTTTCCCGCCTTTTTGGCAGCCATTATGAAAATGGCAGTCAACAAATAATTTTCAACACCGGTTTTCCAGTAGCGACATCAATATCCACTTGGAAACAAAATTTCATTGAAATCAGACTATGTTGAATTTTCCCGCCTTTTTTGGTGGCCATTTTGAAAATGGCAATCAACGGACAATTTTTAACATCAGTTTTGAAGTTGCTACATCAATACCTTTTTGGAAACCAAATTTCATTGAAATCTGACAATACTGAATTTACCCGCCTTTTGGTCAACAAAGAATTTTCAACACCGGTTTTGAAGTCGCAACATCAATATCTATTTGGAAACCAAATTTCATTGAAATTGGAAAATGTTGAATTTTCCCGCTTTTTTTTTTTGGCGGCCATTTTAAAATGGCGGTCAACCAATAATTTTCAACATCAGTTTTGAAGTCGCCACAGCATTGCAAACATTTTATCAATATACACTTAACCTTCATCTTCTATAGTTTTGGAGATAAAAAATGAAAAATATGAAAATTTCGAAAATTCAGTGAAAAAAGGGCAATAACTCCTACAAGGGTTTTTGGATTATCTTCAAAATTTCAGGGTGGGTAGATCTTGACATGCTGAACATTTTTGCCATTAACATGATTAAAGTTGACTTCTATCTCTCATAGTTTTTCTGATAAAAAATTAATTTTGCAAATTTTACAGAAAAAGGGCAATAACTCCAAGACAGGTTTTCGGATTTTCTTCAAAATTGCAGGGAAGGTAGATCTTGCTATGCTGATCACTTTTACTCTGTCAGATTTTTGATATCTGTAACGCTTTTTGAGTTATTAGCAAAAAACAGCAATTTACCCCTATGTTCTATTTTTAAAAACAGCAGCCATGTTGTTTGGTCTACGGACTAATCAAACACAATTTTTAAACTGCACACCCTGATGATGCTTCAGGCCAAGTTTGGTTACAATTGCCTCAGCAGTTTCAGAGGAGAAGATTTTTGAAATTGTTGCGGACGGACGGACGAAGGACGACGGATGCAAAGTGGTGGCAAAAGCTCACATGGCCTTTTAGGCCAGGTGAGCTAAAAAGCATTGTGGTAACTCAAAGATCCAGGATTAGTTTCCCCAACTTACTTTTGAGACAGATACAGACACAAAAAATGCCGATTGATCAAGTAAGTAAACAATAAGAAATTAATTGTTTATTTAGAGTTGTAAATACACAGTTTATTATCCGATATATCTACCTTAATCAATGTTTCGTTGTTCTCTGTGGCTAGTAATATGTTCTCTGGCTAAAAAAAATAGTAAATATAGACAGGTATAGAATTATTGTGAAACATTTTTTTTTATTCATTCATTAATTTTTGGCAACTTCTAAAATGCTAATAATATTAAGGATTTGTTGTTTCATGCCAAGTGTTTAATCTTTCAGCTTTATCATGGTCAAAACTGTTTACATCTATGAGAGGTTATTATATGTGTCCCGATTGCACTAGATAAACACACTGAGCTGGCTATTTAATGTGTTAAACTCAAGAAGTAAATGCTTCTGCACTTTTAATCATGTATTTGGTGTTTATTGTCAGAACAACATTCAACAAATCCTACTCACTATAACTGGAGTATCATTTTACAGTGTGACTTGTGACATGCGCCAATCAGATCATTCTATTCCATGGAACCTCACCATTTTGACAAAGATCATACTACTTGTACCTTATGCTTTTTCACTCTTTTAGTGGTACATCGTTCTATCATTGATATTTACCCCGTATCAAATATCTTTTTGTATATTTCAGAGACTCTTGTTATTTATCTAATTAATAAATATATATATATATATATATA
>MJUU01025409.1:11062-30485 GCA_002080025.1 Modiolus philippinarum
AAAAAAAAAATATTTCGCTCGCTCTTAAATTCAAGAATATTTGAAGCGAAAAATTTAAAATTAAAAAAAAAATTTGGCTCGCTCGCCCCGAAATTTTTTATCAAAATCTCAAAGAACAAATAATTAATTTGGTGTGGCCTTAGTGTATTATTTATTGCCTAATTGAATGAAAAGTATATAGATACAGGAAACAATAAAAGGAAATGCACCACAAATCAACAATGATACAGAACGAAATAAAACAATAAACAGGTGCAAAAGCTGGGGTAACGGTAGGACAAAACAAAACATAGACTCTAGAGTACACAAAACAAAGGGAAATAACAGAGATCGTAATAGAAAAACAAAAGACGAAGCATAAAAACAGGATAAACGATTGATAGAGGTTAGGGTAAGAATACTGAACCCGGTTGCCCCACCCCAATCGTCACACCACTCTCACACCATTTCGCTACGCTCACGGTGCTCTACGTTCTTGACGCTTGGAAGTAGGGATCATGGATGACCATATAAAGAAAAATGGGCGTGGTTAATTAGCTCATTTGCATAATCGGGAACAATTTCGGGATTTTAACATTAGGTCTATGGGAAGAAAAGTGTCATATGGTGACACGTTTCACTACTCCAATTCTTACACATCTACAGTACAGAAGTATATGCTTTATAGTGATTTCTGAACAGAATTTAATACTCCTAAAATAGGGGCGCTTCGGTGAACTATAAATAAAAAAATCTTACGGTGAAAGTTTTCAAAAACTTTATCTAGAAATTTATTAGTACATAATTGTTTCATACTGCAAATTTAAAGAAAGTTGATAGTGTGGATTTTTTTTGGGTTGCTCTAGGTCTACTACCTTAAATATAATGTTATAATGTATTGTTTTTAGACCAATTCCTGTCACCAATTTATTTTCTTATGTTCATGCAATGAGGCAAATAACAATAGCAAAAAAGGAAATCCATAATTAACGATTAATTATATTTTTCACGATTATTGATAATCTCCAACACTAATGTTAATTCTCATTTGAAATTCAATAAATTATTTGCTGACGTTCGAATTGTTTGGATATGTACCGAATGGCACACGTAAAAATTTCAATCGACGATCGATTGAAATGAATAACAAATGTCCTTGACGAACTCCATTACTGATACTTCGGACAGGTCGCTATAGATGGACATTTTGGTTTTTGTTAAAGTCGTTTGTTGAAACAAATAACTTTTGTCAATGAGAAAGGTTAGTTATTTCGCTTATACAAATATTTATCAACTTGCAAACATTATTTATCTCTTCAAACTTGTCAAAATGTAACGGATTTCAGAATTTATTTTAGGAAGAAAATAATTGCTGGTAAATAAATCAAATCTCAAATTGTGAGGCACGGGCTGTTTATTTTCATCACATGAGGCTGAATCATTACCGGTAATGGGAAAATATTCCATATATAGGTGATTGAGTCTATATCTATAGCACTTCATGCAACTGTTATTGGAAACATTTATTAAACTCAAGTCGTTTTATCAAAGCATCAAATTTGCACTTAACTCAACATTTATCTTAATTGACCAAGCCGGCCGCCAAATTCTCTATTTTGTGGCAATTAATGCCACACAAGAATCACTAGCATCATATAAATTAGAATCTGTAAACAATGTAGAAGAAAGTATTTCAATTTAAAGTTGACCTCCTTTTGTTATAATTTCTTTGATAAAAAATAGAAAATATTAAAATATTGTAAAATTTCCGGAAAAGGGTAAAAAATCCAAAACGGGTCAACAGATTTTCTTCAAAATTGCAGGGCAGGTAGATCTTTTAATGCTTATCACTTTTACCCTAGTATATCAGATTTTTGATATCTGTAACGGTTTTGAGTTATTGGCCAAAAACAGGTATTAACCCCTATGTGCTATTTTTATCCTGTTCTGAAAAAGTTTATGACGGACGGACGGACGGACGACGGACAACGGACGCCACGTGATGGCAATAGCTCAAAACATGATTATACATGCCGACAAATTCTAGGGAAAATGGACATTCTATGATTTCATGCATAGTGTCACGCCAATTGGAAGTTTACAATGGCCAGAGTGATATTACAGCCGTCAGAGGTCAATTGTGATAAATTGTTTTCCAAACTTTGTTATATTTATTGGCCTGTAAATTTATTTAAAATGATGCAAATTATGTGCCATAATTCGAGTCTTTGATCACAAAATACCACCAATTTGTTGGCATGCAAAGCATTTAGACCTGTCAGTTGTGGGTTTACTAAGAAAACTCAGCAAAAAATCATCATGATCACAGTGCCAAAAATTAACATGGTACAAGAAGTGGTACTTCGCCATGTGTCAAAACTGTATGACTATTCAAATTTATCGACTAAATTTCAGAGAAATTTCTCTATATTGCTTCAAGTGTCGAAAATTGACTGATTTGTTATAACGAGCTTGTATCTTTGTAGGCCATTCAGTATGACTATTCTAAATTAGTGACTTAACTTCCGCTTTGCATTATTTACAGAAAAAAAATCCATTAATTTTGTTTGAGATTTCGGCAACGGTATACCCAGTCCCAATTGTGACCATCACCATAAATTATTCAAGAACATGTGTTTATTTATGATAACATTCAAATTTATACCCTTTATAACATCTATATGCCATATTTACGGACCTCTCACAAAAGTCAAGTGTTAGGGAAACACTACATCTAAGGGCTGTGAGATGGAGGTCGAACTACTTACAATAAACTGATGCCATAAAACCTAAACATAAATTACAGTTCATTCTACATAGTACATTTACAAGGTTAAAAAGTTGATATTGTAATTATTGATGTTTTCCCACAAGGATCCTCAACCTGTAATCGTAATTGAAAATTCATTTATTCAGTTGCACTAGGACGGGAAAGTTTGTTTGGCAAAATGAGAAAGGTAAGAGACTTTCATTAGGTTTCATTCATTCTCTTCTATGACTGTTTTGTTGTCAGTACTCTGATCTTTGAATAATTATAGTGATTTGGTCTTGTTGTATTCACTGGTTCAGATTTTGAGTCCCTTTTACCAATGTTTTAGTTCTTTTTGTTCATACATGTTGTATCTAAGCTCTTTTTGTCATTTTGTTTGTTTTTCAGTTCGTTTTGCTGTTTACATATTATTTTCCAAGTATTATACCTAATATTTTGTCCTAAAATTAACAATGAAGGGATATGGAGCAAATGCAAATAATCTCTACAAATAAATGGTAAAACCAAGCAATGGAACAACGCTTTTATTGTTGTTCTTCATCTTGAAGTCACCATGAGGCCTTCAACAATGAGCATTACTCATACCTCATAGCAATTTCAAGACGGCCCCTAGCACCGGTTTGAGCGGAATTCATTGCTAACTGCTGAGCAACGCTACATTCATGTCTTTTTTCCTTTGATCCATGGATAAGGGATCGTCAACAAACATAAACGAAGTCTGTATTATGTAAAATTAATGACAGTTACCAACTTAGGCTATTTTTTCCTGAAGATTAATTTCCAATGAAGGTATCACGCTTGTGTGCATGTACATTTAAAAAAAATGGGACAAAACATCGAGACAACTTCAAAATTTTTCATTTCAAATGTCTTGAGTACACAATCATTTGTGTTCAAGTTTTCTCAATTAAAACTTCGAGATAACTTCAAAAACTCTTGTGTGCAAAAATGACGTTGAAGAAACTTCAATAAAACTTCAAAATTTTCCAATTCCAACACTTTGTGTACAAAAAGTACGAAAAGGTGTTAAAGTAAATTTTTTAAATATAGTTGTTACAACGAGAACTAAGTTGATTATGAAATTTCTCACATCGAGTTAAATAAATTTTGCAAATGTTTAAAAACGAGGGTTGCCGAGTTTTTAAACATTAACAAGATGTGAGAAATTTCATAATTAACGTGTTTAAGTTGTAGAAAATTTTTCTCTTATGACATAATGTAAAACACCGAGGATTATATTCCGAATAGATTTGGCGGGAAAATTCACGCGAGTTGTTATCTCACTAGAGACGAGAAATATTTTTATCAAACCGGTCAGGCGTTGTTGGTTAATTTTGCTAGAAATTAGAGAAACTATAATTATAGATCACTAATATTTTTACCTTTCGATAATATTGTTTTGAAAATCCTTGAAATACGGAGGAAACAAAAGAACTATACAAGCCTTCTCAAGCAAAACTGAAGAAAAGACCTTGCTATCAGGTATGAGGAAAGCTCATTGTTGAAGGTCGCATGGTGACCTCAAGATGAAAAACAACAATAAAAAGCGTTCAGTGTTCCATTGCTTGGTTTCACCATGTGCATTTACTCAATATACTGTCATCGTAAACTTTATAGAGCTGAACTTTTCGAAATAGCGATCATATACTGAATTTAGACAAATCATTTTTGTATCGCAGATTAGCTTTAATGTGCTTATTTCTGTCTCTCTTTAAATCTAGGCTATTAATCCTGTTCGTTTTGTATTAAGTTGTCGTCTATATGTTATTATTTTTAGGACAAAACATGTACTTATTGGACCTTTACAAAACTTGCATCAGTAGGTTTACTTTTGTGTTTTATTGGAACAGCTGTGTGACCATTTTCAGCAAGAACAATAGGCTTTTGTTTGTTATTAATTTGACTTTTTTATTAATTATTTCGGCTTTTGTGGGAGATTGAACGAGTCATTTTTCCTGATGAGTTGGCTAAGTCGATATTTATTTTACGAAAGGATATGGAGTAAATGAACATGAGACAATAACACATATGTTAACTCCAACTGCAATAATTTTAAGTCGATATTTATATCTGATGTATACTTAAACATGAGTACACAGACAATTCCTAGAAATAAGGAAAATGAAATTGCATTTCACCAAAAAGAGAGATATACTAAGTTTTAAAAGAAGGACGGATATATCTACTTAGCTAAATGTATTATATGTAATGCATGCATGAATATGGGCAGTATGTTCAATTTCCTTATTTAAAAATGGACAAAGGTTTTTGATGTGCACAGATTATTTTGAGATGGACATTGTATTATGCAGAATATAGATTATAAGTATACCCCGGTGCTGTTATTGTTCTGCATCGGAACACTATATACTAAGGTGACACGTCTCCAAGTGTAATGTTACATTATAAGGTTAGTACAGTCCGTGTTTGTAGTACATAGCTTCTCTGTTATAAGTTGTATTATTGTATAGCAATATAATATTTCCTTAAGAAAACTACCAAATGTAAGCGTGCAATAAATTTCTATATTACACTAGTGCAAATATGACTTTAATCTAGTGACGTTATCGACAGCAAAAAATCCACATTTTATCAGAAATTTTAGCTTTGCTATACAATAAAAGAGATTTTGCATGAATATGGGGGAACATTATCCCTCGCAAGCTCGTGCAATATAAAATTCTACTCGGGACAATATTCCCAAATATTCATGCAATAATCCTATTGCCAAAATATAGCTTAGTGGGTCGCAACGAGGGTCACTTTCCCACATTTTTTTCTCATTTCATTTGAGGAGAAGGAGATATTTGACAGACAAAACCCTGTTAATGTTTTTTCAGCCCTTCTCGTTTTTATCGTGCATTTTCTAACTTAGTACGGCCAATCCCGCTTAAATGTACTGCTTTTAAATCCAATTGAGATCCATTACTTAAAAAATAATTCATGGCAGGTATATGGATCTTGTTATTTAGGTAGTTACAATTCTGACGTCATGTTAAAGCTACTTTGTAACGTTTTCATACAAATTAAAGGAATTTGGCATATTTTCGAACGACTATATAATATAGACCACACGCAGGATAATTTACCGCTGAGTTGTTCTTGCATGCCCTGTGTGTTTCCTCACTGTCATTTTTCGACAATCGCGCATTGATATTAATAAATAATAGAATAATATTTTAGCAAAGGAATTATATGGATTCAAAGAAACTTATTTTTAGAACAAATAAGGCCCTAACCATACCTACTACTTTCAGATCTGCCAATCATTGGCCAGACAACCTGTTCAACCAATTTAAACGTCGTCGTTATATATTTTAATAGCAGAACTAATTCTTATCTTCACCCCGCCCCGGCCACTGTAAGGGTGAATTTGACTCTGTTCGGTTTCTCAAAATGTCCATTTTATATATGATTTCCTTCTATTGAAAAAGGGTATAGAAATAATGCCATAGGAATGTATATTTTGCATGTAGACAATTAAGGTTCTCCGGGATATGCGCATTTCGACAACTTATGTCTCAAACCAAAACATTTTGGAAGTCCATTAACGGAAATACAAGTAAAACTTTTTTTTTAATTTCAGTTACCTGGTATGATTTGATATACATTTATTCAGTATTTGTTTGCTGTTGACTTGCATTTTTTGGCGTCAGATTTGGTTGCTATGGTGTCAAATTCCAATCAAATACGCTTGACCTTTGATCATTTTCGTGTTAATACCACACCTCATGTTCAATGGAATGAAATTGATCGCGTATTAAGCAATTCAAATTCTAATTGTATGGGTGTGTACACAGATCCCATTTAGAGAGGAAATTTTAAAACACGCTAGAATACACAGAATATTATGTTGACTTGGTCAATACAATTCTTATTTTATGATATATTATAAATAAGACATTTGTTTATACAGGGTTCCATTATATAATAAAACTTTTATTGTCAAGCAAACTGAAGTCCCAATAAACCCTTCATCGATATAGTTCCTTTGATTTACAGTGACTGAAAATACTGGTAGTAATACTATTTATATTCCAAACAAAAGGGCCTCACGAGTCTGTAAACCCATCTGGACCATGGCCGAGGCAATATGGTCTAATTTGAAATCATATTGCCACTAGCTTCCACCTTAAGTTAAGATATGAAGATTATCAACACATTTTTTTTACCGGGACTATCCATATATTATTGCGATCAAGTTTGGTTTCAATTGTTGTTGTGGATTCCGAAGAGACTTCTGAATGCATTTATTCCATTTGGGTCCTTTTTTAAACTATGATGGCGGCTATTTTGGATGAAGTAGAGTAGAGCAAGGCACAACATACGGACTTGTATGATCAACATTAATTAAAATTAATAGAGTAGATCCGAGTAGTGTTAATGCATGCGGTGGCCTGGTTAAACTATGTTTCCCAGCCATCTTGGATGAGGTACGAACATCGAAGGGGACCACAAATTTGGAAGGTTCATACCAAGAGACGACAACAAGAAAATCGTAGTTTCAGAGGAGATCATCCTTGAATGCATTTTCCATAAGTTCCTCCGCTTGCTACCAAGTTTTGTGATATTTAACAATTTTGAAGCGATTCTCAAAAGACTACTATAATTAGATTTTGCTTAAATTGTTCCTGCAGTTTCAGAGAAAACGATCTTTGAATACATTTTCGATGCGACTCCTGTGTTAAACTATGTTCCCCGATGCTGGCCATCTTTGATGAGGTAGTAACATAAAATTACAAAACTTTGAAGAATGTCACCGAAGGACTATAATGATTTTGCAAGCAGTTTCAAAGGTGATGTTTGAATGCTTTTCCCACATGGTCCTATGTTATTTAACTATGCTCCCCGGTTTCGGTATTCTTAGATGATATACGAACATAAAATTACAAACTTTGAAGGTAACCATCCAAGGATCATTTTCAGGAACCATCCAATGGTTATGTTCACCGAGTTCGATTCAAATTGGCTCCTTGGTTTCAAAGAAGATCTTGAATGAAAAGTGATTTTAATTAAATTCATTGGCAAAAGTTTGAATTAATATGTACTATGTTCAAAGACAGATATTAATAACCATTATTATTGCGTCAGGTAGAACAAACAAAAGCAAAACAAAAAGAAAAAAGCTAAAAATCCTTCAAATAGAATAAGATTTAAACAGAATATACAATGTACTGACATCAGGCCATTTCGAACTTATATCCTTTTTTACATCCAGTAATACTACAAATACTTTGTGGGAGCGGTTAAATTAAACCCAAGAAATGGGGTTGACAAACAGGATACATCTTTTAAACATTATTCATAATACTTTCACACTGAACAGTTCATTTACATAACAGCATTTATATTGTAAAATTGTTTTCTCATACATACCTTACACGCAGTAAATAGAACATGCCCGTCAAATGAATCATTTTATAAATATTTGAGCATTTTCACAAGTTTCATGTAACAGAAAGCCAAGGTTTCCAGAAAACAAATGGCTCTCAAGTGCCTGTATCGCTCACCCGAACAATGACCAATACATTTAGTCAATTAAAGGCTTCATTTTTAGACTAACCTTTATGTCTTTTGTTCAAACTATTTTTCGCCTTTGCTTGCCATCTTGATCTACACCTCATAAGTAACATTCAATTCGTGTTTCTTTTCAATCCATTCAGCAGTTGTCTAGAAAGGATCTTTGTATGCATTTCCCATTTTGGAAATTATGGGGAATTCTGTGGATGAGGGATCGGCACCAAAGTAATAATATTTGGTCAGCGCCCTACAAGTATCATTCATGCCATGTTTTGTTTAGATCCATTCAGTGGTTATCCCATGCATTTCCCATGGGGACCACAATGGACGATGACGGATCGGGACCAAAATAACAACACTAGGTCTTTACCTCACAAGTAAAATTTGTGCTATGTTCAGTTGAAATCAATTCAGCAGTTCTCTAGAAGAAGATTTTTGTATGCCAGTCCAATGTTTAAACTAATTCTCCCACTGGCGGCAATCTTGGATGATAGATCGTCACTTGGTCGGCACCTCATAAGGATGATTTATGGCAAGTTTGTTTTAAATTCTTTCAGCGGTTTTCAAAATAAAGTTCGATAAAGGAATTTTTTTTAAAAAAAGAACAAAGCGATTGCAAAAGCTCACCCTGACTTGAGCTAAAAATGTGCATGCCATACACTTCGTTATCGTACAGGAATTCGTTTATTATGAAGTTTCTCGTGTTATCTTCCCTTTTTACGACACTT
Organism: Modiolus philippinarum; assembly: GCA_002080025.1. Taxonomy (NCBI): domain Eukaryota; kingdom Metazoa; phylum Mollusca; class Bivalvia; order Mytilida; family Modiolidae; genus Modiolus; species Modiolus philippinarum. Next base: position 20,060 of record MJUU01025409.1, read on the forward strand.
AAAATGATTAAACCCAAGTGTCTTCTTTCTAAACTAATAAATGCATGTTACAATAGATAATAACCTATTACAGAGTGATAAACAAGTGCGTCATCAAAATATATCTATATTTTGTTAAAAATAGCGAATGAGAAGAGACTACACTTTTTGTATAAAGATAAGTTTTCATTAGATGTAAATCAACATAGAAACCCATCTCTGAGTGAATAAAAGTAATTTTACAAGTTGAATTTATTAGTAACAACTGAAGTTTTCCAAAGTTTTTCAAAAACTTTCTCTGTTTTATAATTTATTATTTTGGCGATATTGAAGATATACATTGTATTAATGCCATTTATTTGTGTCGCAAGTCTTTAATCAACACAAAAAGGAAAATAATGAATAAAGAAATGAAGAAAAAAAAATGCAGTAACATTTAAGACGCTCATCAAAAATTGTCATTGAATAATGATGTTCATCCTTTTATATTATCAAGCTGCACATGAAGGTTGCCTTTTTAGCCCTCTTGAGAATTTTGAAGTCCATATACCAAATCTCAGAATTATATATTAGACTTGGTTAAATAAGAGATTCAAAATAACACAAGTATATTGGAACATTTCCAGATTTCTAATATTATTTGAATTTTAAACATAATAAACATACATGAATATTTATTTATTTAATGCACATTTGTACCCATATACATTAGGGTTGAAGGCATACATGAACAATAACAAAACCATAAAAAACAAAACAAAGATTACAAAATGAAAAATCATGCAGTTGTTGAGTCCACTCTCCTCAGCGCAAAAGACCTTGTAACGAATGAAGCAGTATACTGCACGATTTCATACATACAGTTTATCTGGTTTACTTTCAATATTTGGTATTAAACGTTTTATTTCCTGTAAACAGTTTTCTCTTAGATTTGTGTTATTTTTACATGAAAATAAGAAATGTTCTTCATCATCAATAGTGTTGGAATTGCAGTTCTTACATTTTCTATTTTCTCGTTTTATATTTTTGTACCATCCCCTTTCAATTTCTAAAATATGATCGCTGACTCTTAATTTCGTTAGATATTTTCTGTTTTCAAATTTACATGAATGAAACTAACCAGTAGCTTCAATAGTATTACCAAAGTAATTAAAGTTTGTTACCTTGATCTACTCTCTGTAGTTTATGAACCATCTACATTTTTTGATGAAAAACAATAACTTTTGTTTTTATCAATGTTAACTGACAGTTCCCACATTTAACAGTATTCAGTTTGTATATCTAATAAATAACAAAATACTTCTAAGATTTCTAAGTAAGGGTTAGAAGAAAAAAAGCTAGTCTTGAACTCACCTATTCGAACTATGGACCAGTCAGTAATCTTTCATTCTTGTTAAAACTAAACGAAAAGTATGCACTCTACAGACTAAGCAAAGATGCGAATGATTACAACCTTCTGCCTCAAAATCAGTCAGCGTATTGCCAATTTCACTCCTGTGAGTCCGCCCTCTTACGACTAGTGAACGACATTCTGGGCGGAATGGAACATCAGGAGGTTACCGCGTTGATTGCCCTTTGACTTAAGTGCAGCATTTGATACTGTCGATCACAGTATTCTATTAAATTTTCTTGAACGACAGTACGGAGTCTGCGGATCGGCTCTTTAGCGGGTCGATTCCTACTTGAGACCTCGCAGTTGACGAGTAACAGTGAACTCAACCGTTTCGTCAGAACGGGAATTAGGTTGTCTCGGGCCTTATGCAGGGACAATATTCGACAAAGTGTCCCCGTCCGTAACTGTGTACGGTTTTGCCGACACCTTAAGATGAAGCTATTGCAGTGGCGGATTTAGGTCGGAAAATATTTAAAATTCCTAGGGGTTTTTAAAAAAATTGTGTTCCAGGCCCCCCTTTTGAAAAAAACATTGGTCGGGTCCCCCCCTTAGCAGAAAGTCTGGATCCGCCACTGGGAAAGAGTTAGAAGACTGTGCAACTGATATTAACAGCTGGATGAACAACAATAAACTAAAGTTGAACAATTCTAAGACTAAGACCGAATTCATTCTTTTCGGTAGCCGGTCACAACTTGGCAAGTGTTCAACAACGGAAATTGCTATTTGTGGAGAAATTATCAAGCCAGAAAATTGTGTTAGATATCTTGGATGACACTTTAAATTCTAAAGAACATATCAAAAGAAAATGTAGAACAGCTATGGTTAACTTTTTCCATATAAAAAGTATTCGGAAATGTTTGTCAAAAGAAGCAACGGAAACATTAGTTATCTTAAGAGATTTCTCATTCAGATTATTGCAATGTTATTTTATATGGCATTTCTCAAAATGAACTGTATAAACTTCAACACATTCAAAACATGTGCGCAAAACTTGTGTTAAATCGCTCAAAGTATGAGAGTTCCAAGCAAGCTTTATATGATTTACATTGGCTTCCAGTAAAAGTTCGTTTTAGTTTTAAGATATCATTATACATGTATAATTGTTCTGTTGGTAAGGCACCCTCTTATTTAGTTGATTTATTGTCTGATCAAATATCAAAACGTACACTTAGGTCATCTGAGTCATCAGTAGGTTGTTATGTTGTTCCTTTCAACAAAAACAAATTATTTTCAGACAGGAGTTATTTTAATATTGGTCCAAAATTATGGAATGAGTTACCAGTAAGCATCAGAAATTCTAAATCAGTTGATATTTCCAAAAGCAAATTAAAGACTCTGTATTTTGAAAATAAGAGCTCTAGAACATTGTATAGATGTTAGTATTTTGATATTGTATATATTTTTGTACATATGATGTATTTTATACTTGTGGTTTATATTTTGCATTGTACAACGCAATTGAATATACTTTGTGTAGAAATAGGCGTTTAATCAAATAATAAAGTTTCAAAGTTTCAAGGTTATTAAATTTTTTTAAACGACAAAATTACTCAATGATCATAAGAAATCAAAAACAGAGATATATGAGATATATGAAGTGATCATTACAAGAAATTTATTGCCTTTCAAACTATTATCAAATGTTGCTTCATTTTAATGAAAATACTGAACATGAACAGGTCAGATGATTTTAATCACATACCGGATTTTGATATTGCAAATTAAGCGAATAAAAATGTTGATTTTATACCAACACAATCATTGTTTTTAAGAGAGAAGATACTACAACTGAAAGGCATGCTGCACCTGTTAGTACTCAGGAGCTGAAACAGATTTCTTTGGAAAGTGTTCCTAACAAAACCAGAGATTCAAATGAGTGGGCGCTAAAATGGTATTGTGATTGGGCCACATCAAGAAATTCACACCCTGCTTCCTACCTAGAAGATAATAAAAGACTAAACTACTGGTTAGCTAGATTTATTGTGGAAGCTAGGCGTAAAGATGGAGCAGACTATCCACCAAACACACTAACACAACAGCTATTCCGCGTTACCTAAAGGATGATTGTGACAGACCAACTGTTAATCAGTTAAAAAAGAGCGATCCTCATTTTGACACTTTTAGAAAAGCTCTAGATTCAAGAATGAAAGAACTCACCAACAACGGAGTAGGAGCGACGGTTCATCGTGCCGTTCCAGTGCTCGAGAAGGATGAAGAACAACTTCAGGAATCAGGTGCTTTAAACACAGATACAACAACTAGACTTTCAAATTGTGTATTTTTTATAATTGCGAAATTTTTGCATTCAGAGCATATGACAAGCACCGAAATCTAGATGCTTTGATTTTATAGTTGGATATGATGAAGAAACTGGACTTAAGTTTATCGAGCTCTATGGACGTTCCAGCAAAAATGTTCAATGCGGGTTGAAACACAGGAAGTGGAATCTAAACATGTTCGGCATTTCAAACAAAAAGATAATGAAAGATATGTGGTTAAAATATATGAAAAGTATCTTTCTCATATTCCTAGGATAGGCGCTTTTTATAAATTACCAATTGAACAAACTCAAAGAATCAATGGCCAACTAGTGGTGCCAAAATATAGTGCTCAGAATATACAAGAGAAAAAACTGAGAACTATAATGAAGACTTTATTTAGTGGCACCGGAATAAACACTAACGGAAGGAAAATTACAAATCATTCTTGGAAGATGGATTCTGTACTACATTATTTAATAAGGGATTTGATGACAAGATGGTTTGTTGGCGAAGTGTGCAATACAGTAATGCAGTTAATATATACACGAAGCCTTTACAGGAAATGCAACTTTCTGTATCTAATGTACTTAATGTTCCATGAGCAGAAAAGGAGGAGAATCAAAACAATTATGAAAATAGTTAAAAATCAGAAAACATTGTAGTGTCACCTCCGCAAAAAGACACCATGGCCATCATTGTTCTGAGGCGATAAATTATGTTGTGATTGGAAAAAATTGGAGAAAAATTACAATTTCGTTGTAAAAAAAGTGAAAAAAGTGAAAATTGGTATTAAGTGGAAATCGAAATTCGGAAAACATGTGAAAATTGAATTTATCTGTTGAAATTAAATTGTGCTTACTTAGTAATAAATATTAGTTGTTCATAATGAGCATTTTATTACTATATCCCTTATTTAAGTAGCAAATGATCGGTGACGAATCAGAATGATGCATATCTAATTTCTAATGTGTTAAGTATCTGTCTACTCAATAGAAACGCAGCATTCTAATTGGCCGAGATGTAAAACATACCTTCTAATGAAGTTTGAATCCCACAGCACTTTCTGACAATTACACAAAAAATTGCCCGCAACCATGAGACAGCTTAAAGACATGCTATTCGATGTGCCAGGTCTACAGCTCTATAGAAAGTGTCCGGCAAGTAATTTATGTATATGTTAAGAAAATTTGATTCAAGTCTATCACCCTGTTTTGAACCTCGTCCTTGGTGTAGCTTTTGATACATTCTTTCTATTTTACTGACACTTTATGATACCAATAGTATCATCAAACAATTTACATCAAATGTTTTTATTTTTATCCTTTTGTAAAGAAGACCTAACCTCTACTGTAAAAGGGGATATTTTCGCGTGGTTTTAATTTCGCGATTTTAATTTCTAAACCTATTTGCGAGGTTTTATTTTCGCGATTCCCACTTGAGTTTCGTTACTTATGTAATGAAAACAAATTTACGCGAGGGTAAAATTTTTGCGAATATGTGTCAATCGCGAAAATAAAGCCCTCGCGAAAATTTCCCCGTTTACAGTATATTGAATTGAAGCCTTTCCTGATATCAACAAAGCTTCCAAATAGTTTTAACAATATTTATTTATTATTGTCTTTAAGATAAAGAAACTGTTTCTTCTAAATTTAAATTGTGGTATATTTCTTCTATTTTCAAATAATTCTATAAGTCTACTGTTTATTACAGAGTGAAATACTTTACTGACACAATTCACCAAAGATATTCCCCTATAGTTACAATGCCCTTGCTTTGACATTGGTACAATAAACACTTTGAACATTTCATTTATCATGATAGCCGGGAGAGTCTAAGATCAAATTAAAAGTCTTAGCATAATAGAACTACTAATCTTTATATTTTCATTACAAAGGAGCTTTGGTCCTGTACTTTGAATCTGTAAAATAATCAACACAATAACTGTATGACGATCGTATAAGGCAGCGAGATTACTTCGTTGAAATAAAGTTTGACGATGTGATTGTTGGGAAATGAAGCAGCAAACAAAATGGCTATCCTCAGAAAAAGATCTTATAGCTTGTGGATATTCTTCCAGTATTTCAGTTCTCATTTGACTTGACGCCTCAGAATATTTTTGCAGTTGGACATATATAAGAATTTCCCACAGTAAGTCTCCATCGAATCGTATTGCGACGTTCCCCATGTTACACAAGGATGATCAAATATGAATTTTGTATATTTTTCAGAGCTCCTTGAAGGCTATAGTAACTGTCATGGCAGTGGGTTATGGTTGTTTTCTACTATTATATGGCCCAAAAGAATCGATCAGTCGGCAGGTAAGTGTTAACAAATGGTAATTATAGTGAGTTTTCTGACAAGTTACATATGCTCTCCTGTTGTCCGAAGCCTGTTTTTTTGTGGAGTGTATATTCTTAACTTTATCCTTCTTTTAGTTGCATTTAGCATTAGCATTAATCGTAGCTACTCGGCCTAAAATTCTAAATATTTATCCGATTATTGCCGAAAAGCTTTGCAAAATTTTTATATAGGGTTGACATGGTGTTCATTGAAACCCTCTGTAGAGAAATTCTACTCACAAAGTTGACTTCTCTGTGCTAGTAACAAGAATAACGCAATACTTGCCAACTTTGCGGTTTACACGGTAGGTAACAAATTTTAGAGGTTATATCACCTACTTATTTTGAATTATATCTCACCGATTTTGTCCTGCAACTAAAATGGTAATAAAATGTCGCTAAGGAAAAACATGTATGAAAAAGAAAATAATTGTGTATTTCAAGTATCATTTTTAGGATGGTCTTCCATCGTACGTACTGTTCGGTAAAAACACATGTTCATGATTATTCTGATTCGTCCTCGCCTCAAATGTATATTTTCATTGATAACAGCAGGTACATTGACGATATCCTTATTATTGACCATCCCCAGTTTTTAGATTATGTAGACATCATTTACCAAGAAGATATGAAGTTATATAAAGCTAACAATAACTCAAAATACTGTCTTTTTCTGGATCTAACTACCATCATTGACTCTGGTAAAATAAAAACTAAAATATATGATAAAGGGGGAGACTTTGATTTCACTATTACCAATTTCCCCTTCCTTGACGGCGACATCAAAACAATAATTCAAAAATAGTCAAAAAGAAGAACTCATTACCAAAAATATCGAATTATAGGAGGACAATTCCAGCACTAAGGGCCTCCACCAAGTGCCATGCACGAAATGAAGCCGAATGTTACGAAACAAGGAGCAATTTTTCCTCGCAAACTTATTCAAGCAAGGAAGAGAGGGAAAACTAAAAACAAATAATGCAAATGATCTTAGCTATCAACAGATAGAGTAGAAGACATGCGACTACTATCTAGATAAATACGTTTTCTAAGAAGAAAAATTGTACAATCTCACTCTGGTTTGCAATGAGAGTGCATTTTGCTGTAAATATTATGAAATTTCATATCATGGAAAGCTGAAATCATTAAAGTGGATATGACCTTTTTCTTGCAACCACATTCAGTATAAACTAGAAGTGGTGTCTTCAGAAATGATGGCCATCATCCCCGCACTTCCCTGCAGTTGTTATACACCCGAGCATTATTTTTCTCCACATTTGGATCTCAATTATCGAAAAGCACTATTTAACTAAAAAGAAACACAAGGATATATGGCTGCGGTGTAGAGTTCCAAAAAATAAGTGGTCTTTGTTAACCAAAATTGGAATCAAATATTTTGGAAATCTAATCGGTGAAAATGTTTTGTCCTAACTGACACAAATTCTAAATGTATGGTTGCTAGGTCGAATTCCAAAAATAAGTTATCTTTGAGACTTTCAGGAAATTTTCCAAAATTGGAATCAAATATTTTTGAAATCCAGTTGGTGAAAATGTTTGCTTTAATGTTAAAAAATTCTACAAGTATTGTTGCTAGGAAGAACTTTAAAAGATAAGTGGTCTTTGACACTTTCAGTATATATACCGAAATTGAAATCAAACATTTATGCAACCCTTTTATTAAAAATGACTGATGTAGCCAAATATATTAAAAAAGTATGGTTGCTAGGTAGAATTTCTCCACAAAAAGTTGGTCCTTGAGAATATCAGAAAATTTACCGTAAGTGGAACCATATCTTTTTTTTTATTTTTGTGTAAAAAATTATGTTTGCTACCAAAATATTTGACTAAATTACATGATTGTGTGCCAATATTTCAAAATTTATTAGTCTTTGACACTGTTAGGAAATTTATCAAAGTTGGAATCAGAATGACAATTCTAAAAGCTTAATGCTTATCTACAGGCTACATGCAACAATTCTACAAGAAAATCAAAATCCTAAATCTGAAAATGTTAGAGGAATTCCAGTTACATGGAAAATATAAAATAAGACACCTTTGGGCCTCTTTTTTTTTACTCCAGACCAACATCAAATTCAAAAAGCTTATTGCGCATCTACAAACTATATACAACAATTTACAACAAAATTACAGCCATAAATTGAAAAACGTAGGAGGAGCTGCAATGACAAGCTCACATGTGCCAAAATTGGCAACTTGGGCCTCTTGTTTGCACCAAGACCAAAATCAGAAATCATTCAAGATTTTCACTGAAAAGCTTTCGATAAATTTTAATCTTAATATGAAATGTTACAGATTTTGTGAAAAGGGCTGCTGAAAGCGTATTGCGCATATGCGGCATATAGGAACTAATTCTATAACACCATAAAACCAAAAATGAGAGAGGAGTTCCACGGACAAGATTCATCCAACCGAAAGACAGACGGACTGACGGGACATCCCCGCATTTTCTTCAGAAGGGTGCGGGGACACTGGCCACTGACACATTATAATTTTAAATCGAAAATTGCTAAGGCTAGAATATGACTGCAGCGAAATATCTGATTGTATAGGGCCTTCATGAAGTTACTCTTGGAGGATAAGTTATGTCTGAGTAGGTGAATGACAAATAACATACTTTTATTTCTCTACAGAATGATTATCTGAGGTTTTCAAATTACATTTGTTGTATAAATAAGAGGAGGTGTGCATCTGTATTTATATGTACCAAAGGGTTCTATGTTAAATCATGTTCCCTGCTTCAAGAGGAGCAATCATGAAAATCACTTACTACAGTAAGAAGAGGACCACTATGTACCAATCAGAACCATAGGTATAATGTTTCGTTACATTTGGCTCAATGATTTCTGGAGATGCTTCAAGAGGAGCAATCATGAAAATCACTTACTACAGTAAGAAGAGGACCACTATGTACCAATCAGAACCATAGGTATAATGTTTCGTTACATTTGGCTCAATGATTTCTGGAGATCTTTGAATGCATTTCCTATTATTGGCCATAGGGTTCCTATGTTAAACTATGTTTACCACTGAAGGCTCTCTTGGCCAACTCATGAAGGGACCAATCCAAGACGACAGTAACAAAGTTTGGTTCCAATTTGCTCAGGGGTGTAATGGGAGAAGATCTCTGAATGCACTTCCCGTAGAGTCTCCAAGTTTAACCATGGTCCCTGCTATTTTGGTCCTAATCTATAAGTTGACTTCACAATTTTACACACATAAGTAAGGAACAGTCATCCTAACTTTTGAATTGTTTTGACATATTTATTCTTTGACACAACTGGTAAGAAAATTAAACTGCACGACATTCTGCGTTTATTTGTGCAAATTTTAATAAAATCAGTTTCACAATTAAACTGCACAACATTCTGAGTTTAATTGTTGCGGTTTTCACAATAGTTTTTGCGAAATGAATATTGCAGTATATTTGGTAGAAAACTTAGCATGCCAAAATTTCTTTGTGCAAGATCTGGTAATATATTTCAATTTTGTATACCTATATAATAATTACTTTTGTTTGTATGTCAAACATCTTCTCCGAAAAAAATAACAAAGAAAATTTGTAATCCATGTTAAATCAGGGATTCATAATATCCCTAGCAAGAATTTCAGGAGTTTCACAAAATCCCTGACAATTTCAATGATTTTATAAAATCACTAAAGTTGTTTTTGATTTAATAAAATCACTAAAATGGTCAGTAGTATTACATAATCACTAATAATTTCAGGGATTTTACAAAATTTTGATTTTACAAATTCACCTGTTTTTCCCTTTACTAGTCAATAACAGAATCCTTTTACTCTAAGACCTAGTTCAAATTCTCTATATTGAAAGCATAATTATCTTTTCAGATATTACAAGGTTTACAAAGGTATCAGTCACAGAATTTTCACAGAAAGGTATTTACCATTTACGACTGGAGTTTGTCTCTCTTGCAGTGCGGAGTCAGTAAAACGATTCCCCGTGCAAGAGATGTATGCTCTCTTTTTATTTCAGTTATGGTGTTCTTGTTCGTGAGAGAATTTCGCATATGGATATACCCATTTACCCACAACAACTGAAAGGCAAACAATGATTCTAAATACTGCCCTTTTCTGGATCTAAGTATCACCATTGACTCTGGTAAAATAAAAACTAAATTTATGATAAAAGGGATGATTTTGATTTTACTATTACTAATTTCCCCTTTCCCCTTTCTTGACGGCGACGTTCCCCTCGCTCCATCCTACGGGGTGTATATATCTCAACTTAAACGATTCGCTCGCATTTGTTCCACCCTTGATGATTTTAATGAGCGAAACCTTACTCTCACATCCAAACTTTTACCACAAGGTTACAGATTTCATAAATTATCAAATACTTTTAAGAAGTTTTACAGAAGATATGAAAATTTGATATCTAGATATGACGTGACTCGCAAACAGCTAATTACAAA
>MJUU01025409.1:43653-55542 GCA_002080025.1 Modiolus philippinarum
GTATAAAATAAACTAATAACATAATTACAAACTAACCACCCCAAAGCAAAGAGAAAAAAAGCCAGCACAAAAAATAAGGTAACTGCACATGTATATCAGGTACTATTTCGATATTAGAGGGACGGTCGGCCCTTTTTCGGGATGTCGGGATAATTTGCTTTTAAGCCCGGGATTTCGGGATTTTTATGATTTAAGCCCGTGATTTCTGGAATTAAATTCATGGTGAATCGGGATTTCATCAGTCTTTAAGTTTCTTTGTAGTTCGGTATTTCGGGATTTAGAAAATAATAACGCCAGGATTCCAGGATGAGACCCCCTCCACCCTTCGATACTTGATTAAAAATACCTTTGGAACCAATTTGAAGGGGGTGGACATAGTAAAGAGAGACCGTAAGAAAGGAGATAGGGGCGCGATAAAGGAGACCGAATGGGGCGGGAGTAAGGAGAAAGGCACCCACCTGTCCACGACCCCAAATTTACGGTGACTACGGTACTAAATTAAACACAATTGTGATAGTAAATACTGTTCAAAGTTACAAAAGCTTTGGACAAAATTAAGATGAACTATAAAGGTACTTATTAAATCGACACTAATTTCCGAAGTACATTAACTTTAATTTCCGAACTGAATTACTTATTAAATTTACACAAATTTCCGATCTATGTTAACAGTAATTTTCCGAACTGTATTTGTAACTTCGTTACTAGATTATAGTAATTCGGTACAGGAAGTGGATGGCAAGACCATTTTTGGGATTAACCATTTGTAACTTCGGGAAATCGGATGGCCTTTTTTAGAGGCCGGGAATTCGGGATGAAATTGTCATTGGGACAAAGAAAGAGTAATTTTTAGACCCGCGAAATCGTGATTTTATGGTAATTTTATTAACCGGACTGGCAAAAATTTGTTTTTTTAAATACGATCTTCCTGGGCACTTTTCGCCAAAAAATGTCCTGGATTTCGGAATTTGCTCATTTTAATGACGGGAAATCGGGGTGAAATCGCCTCTCACACGTGCTATAGTTATATACAGTACTAACATTAAAGCAACTTCAGTGAGACTGTAACTTATGTACGAAATTTACAACAACTTCGATACTAAACTTACAATTACTTTTGACTTTTGGTATTAAATTCAACGTAACATCGGTAGAACATGCCGAATTTACAGAAACTTTGCTAAAAATTTTACAAAAACTATATATGGTACTAAAATTACAGGACGGTTCAAGTACTAAATTTAAACAGCAATATCCGAAATGAATTGACAGTATTTACAGTAATTTCCGAACTAAATTTACAAAAACTTCGGCATTAAAATTACAGTAACTTTGGTACTAAATTTGCAGTAATTTCGATATTTATTGATACATTCATTTTTTTCTTTTATTTCTCTTCTTTATATTTGCGTTTTTTTTTATTCACTCAAACCTTTTTAAATCTTAAATGAGAAGGATTCAAAGTCGGCTAAAATTAGCAAGGACATTTATTACAACTGGTTATTGAAAATTATGATTTTTTTATATAAAAATCAGTTATTCTCCCTCGTGTCTATCTGCATCGACCAATACGATATGTATGAATAAATGAACACCGTAATGAACATGACATTTCAAAATATAACAGTACTAACAGTTCCAAAATCTTTCACCGGTCTTATTGTACTGTCTTGGCAATTTCTAAAATATCTGGACTGACCATTTATACATTTCTATTGAAAATTTCAAGTCAACAGACCCATCACGATAACATTAATCTCGTTAACATTTCGACGCCGTCCATTTTTCAATCATGACGTTACTAACGAGGCACGTCATAACTCCCGCAATCCGCTAGAGGCGTTGAATTACGTACACTTCGCCTTAAACTATCAAATTATTGTATCACTTTCTTCTCTTTCTAGTCTTTATCTTGAAAACATCTCTTTGTTGTCATTTTTTTTTATTTTTGATTTGCAGGAAGAAAAGACTGTCACAAAACCACAGGAAAATATGACATTGGTTACTGCTTATTTCGACCTCGGAGGAATTCGTAAATCTGGACTGAGAAATTTGAAAAGTTACATGCAGTGGGCAAATCCATTTAAATACATAACAAATCCATTGATTGTGTATACGGATTCTGTAGATTGTTATAAAATTGTTATCGATATGAGAAAGAATTTCACGCAGAAGACATTGGTGATTATGACCAATAGATCATCACTGTGGGCTTTCCAATTGGTGGATAAAATTAAAGTAGTATTTTCTCAGCCTGGGTACCCTAAACATTATCCAAACACAGTAATGCCTATGTACAGCGCGTCACAACATGCAAAGTATGCGTTAGTATCTGATGCAATTAGAAATAAATATTTTATGAACGACTTTTATGCTTGGATTGATATCGGGTATTTCCGTGATATTGCTAAAAGTAATAGTACAAAACTGTATAAGCTTCAGGCTCCGCCAAGCCTCAACAAATCGAAAATTGCTGTAAACCTTGTATTTAATTTCCGAAAACTAACGCCATCTGCTATATTTAGAACTAACCAAGTATGGGTCGGCGGAGGAATGTTCATAGGAACCCCAAAACTAATACTAGAATTTGAGACATTATACAAACGTGCGATAAATCATTTTTTGAACCAGAAAATTATGAATACTGACCAGCAACTTTTATTTGCGCTTTACAGTGAGAAGGGTAGAGCAGATCTCAAACCAAATATTGAACTTCAACTATATACACCTAGAAATTACTCAGGCGATCCATGGTTTTATTTGGGTTATCATTGTAGGGTTTCATTACCCTCTGGTCACAAAATAACCACCTGAACAAAGGAATATCGAATAAGGAACAGGTAGAAATACAAAGCAGCGAAACTTTGCATTAGAACTGAGTACTGAAAGTTTGAATTTATTTTGCAAGAAGTTCATTGAAGCCATGTGTCAAATCTACAGGCATTACGGAGGCATTGATACGATATGAAGAAGGTGAGCGAATTAGCCCATTGAAGCCAATGAAGAGGAGTAGTTTTCCTAGTGCGAATGTACTTGTCAAAAACAGGAAAGAGGTGAAGAGAGATCACACTATTGCTTGGCAATAAACCAAGCAATATAGCAAGATAATAAATGGTTTATTTTTTTAAATATCTCGCCTTACTGGCCTTACATTAGATTGTATTTTCATGATGACTTCGAGATGAAGTACAACAATAAAAGCGTTGCTCCATTGCTTTTTACCATGTATTTGTGGAGGCTTTGTCTCATTTGCACTTATTCCATTCATTGTTAACTGTGAACTATTTCGGCTGAATAAGCCTGTCTACAAGATGCATAATCACTGTCTGAGTGTATAGTACGAAGGACAAAAAACTTATAAAATGTTTTATACAGTTTAGACACATGTTTCAAAGCTATTTATATATACTGAATTGTTTATCTGCATTTTTGCAAGAAATTCGTTCTACGTTAAACCAGAAAATATCCTTTTTTTGCAGCAAAATAAATACTGTATGTAGGATTAGAACTAAAATATGATATACATTCCCAAAATTAATATAGAATATTCCATCCACATGCAACATAACAAAAGGCTGATTTTTTTCTTAAAAATCAATACAACTATTAGTATATATGTGAAAATGGAAGATAACCACAACTGTTAGAATATCAAAACATGGTAAACTTTCAAATTCGTACAAATACTCACATTACTCAGTTTGATCTAGCCATTAAATTCTTACGACTATCATTATTATTCAGAACTGATCTAACCATTTAACCCACAATCTAGAACGGATCTTGTCATCGAACCAACACAATTACATTACTGAAGACATTTATAACTATTAAATCCGTACAACTATCCGAATTACTCAAACGGGATTTAACTATTAAATCAATACAAATATCAGTATTACTCAGAACAAATTCAAACATGAAATCCACACAACTATCAGCATAACGCAGGACGGATCTAGCCGTGAAATCCACAAAAACTGTCAGCATTACTCAGAACAAATTTAACCACATTTCAACATTACCATTTAACCCACAATCCAGAACGGATCTTGGCATCGAACCAACACAATTACATTACTGAAGACATTTATAACTATTAAATCCGTACAACTATCCGAATTACTCAAACGGGATTTAACTATTAAATCAATACAAATATCAGTATTACTAAGAACAAATTCAAACATGAAATCCACACAACTATCAGCATAACGCAGGACGGATCTAGCCATGAAATCCACACAACTATCAACATAACGCAGGACGGACCTAGCCGTGAAATCAGCATCATGCATTACGCAGGACGGATCAAGCCGTGAAATCCACAAAAACTATCAGCATTACTCAGAACAAATTTAACCACATTTCAACATTACTAAGGACGGATCTAGCCGTGAAATCAACACAACTATCCTAAGGACGGATCTACCCGTGAAATCCACACCATTATCAGCATTACTAAAATTTAATATAGCAATTAAATCCATACAGCGATAAGTAACATTCAAAACGGATCTTACACAATGACATACATCTATACTAAAATCAACATCAAACCCAGTCTATTATACTGATTTAACAACTAGAGATAGTACTCAAAAACTGATCTAACAGCCAAATCTATATAGCTATCAACATTACTAAAGCCGGATCAACTTTTAGTTTATGCATTTGTCAAAAAAAAAAAAACAAAAAACAAAAAACAAAAAAACAAAAAAAACAAATCCATACTATCAGCAATAAGATCTAACCTTTAAATACATGCCACTATCAGCTAATTAACCATAAAAAAATAATGCAATGACCAATATTATTCAGAACAGGTCGTATCAACAAACCTCTATAACCGTCATATTGTATTATTTCTAGAGACATATCAGCATTTAAACCAGTTTAAATAAAAGCATTACTTATGTCTATTTGGATACCTGAATTTCTTTCACTTAAACGATGTACTCAACTTCCTAGTCAAAGACGTTTTGTTCAATCAAACACATTCATGAATGGACCCATTTTACAGATGTAGGCCCATAATTCCAGTGTTTTGTCGTTACTTTCTGCAATGTTAGTATGAACACTTTGCTTAATTAATCGGATGGTGTATATCCATCATTTCAAATGAGATGAGTATTGCTGATATAACTAATGTCAATGTATTCATTTTTTGTGTATGTTTATATTATAGCGTTATTGCATGAATATTGGGGAATATTGTCCCGAGTAGAATTTTATATTGCGCGAGCTTGCAAGCGCAATATATAGTCTACGAGGGATAATATTCCCCAATATTCATGCAATAATCTTCTTATTGTATAGCATCGCCAAATTCCTGCTAAAAACAGGAATTTGGTTGTCGATGACGTCACGAAATTTAAGTCATATTTGCACTAGTGCAATATGCACTGTGGTAAAGCTGATGACCGTAACTGCAGTTACGGTCATCCCAAGATGGCGGAGGAGGAATCCGCTTGGATTTTATTTAATAGATCAAATAGCTTCGGTAGGGTTTTTGGAATTAAAATGGCCTTCTATCAATGGTTAATGACGAACATATTAACAGGAAATGAAAACTTATGCCCAGAATATGAATATGAGGCCGTAACTTACATTAAAAAATTTTGATGAGATGACCGTAACTGTTCAGTGATATTTATATCTGATGTCCGTAACTGAATTTACAGATGACCGTAACTGAATTGTAATATGGTTATGAAAAGGACAGAAGATGCATTTTAATCCTCGTTAAATTTCAATTTTAACAGAATTGAATTGTTTGAATAAGACTAATTCTTTTATGAAACTATTAGCATAACGTTTTGCTAAAAATAATTCCAATATTTATTATGAATAACAAAATACCAAAGTTACAGTGTATTTAGTTTCTGCATATGCGCATTTCGACAACTTATGTCTCTTCAGTGCAGATCAAATCAAAACATTTGGAAATACATAGCCCGAATGTATGTAAAAGCTGATTTAGAACAAATTACCAATAGAGTCTAAAAAGGAAAGCAAAAATTATCTAAGGACAGAGCTATGCTATGCAGAAAGGACACTCCTTAATTTTCAAATAAAATCGGTTTTCGGGCCAGCACCGAAGCGCTGGAATAACATCCGGGGACTATCATTCCACCAGCAGAGGCATCGGCCCAGTGGTAATAGATGAAAAATTGTCATGACATATTTCACGGCGAATACTGGATGAGATACTTTTATATCCGGTATATAGCTAATGAAGGGCTACGCCAAGCGCAGTGTCATACGATCGCAGCATGTCGACCTCTGATATTTGAACAATAGAAAAAAGAAGGGAAACGGGGAATGTGTCAAAGAGACAACGACCCAAAGGGGAGTAATAACAACTCAAAGCCACCACAAGAACTTCAATGAACGGTGAGAAAACCCCACACCCAACGGTAGGTCGGAGTCGGCCCCTGAATAAAGTTTAATTAAAAATGAATATAGACACAGTAAAGAGCTTGACACAGTAATAAGATGGACACAATCAGGAGCATGACAGAGTAATTATCTGGACCCAAACTATGGAAAAAAAATTGCCCTTTTAATTCCTGATAGCAATGAAACGAAAAGAGCCACACAAAATCTGTTGACTCCCAATTAACTGAAAACTTACATTAAAAGGAATCCAAAGAAAACAGGAAGTACACATCTGACAGGATTCATAATAGGACATTCCTTACAACTACTCATATAGAGGCTGCATACCAATTTTGAAATGAATCGCTCTTGTAGAAGCTGAGAAAAATGTCACAGAATGTTCGGACGAACGGATGGACGAACGGACAGACAATTTGAATCCAGTATACCCCACTCTCTAACGTATAACAAAAACCTTACATCAATAGGAATTCAAAAGAATAAACACAATAAAATTTCTGATAAAAAATAAAAATTCAACATATTTGAAAAATTTAAATTTGGCCTTTATGGCACCATTTAGCTTGGAAAGGGTAAATGCTACTGAAAATCTGTTTACATTCTCCTGAAAGCTAACAACAACAGGAATTTAAAAAATAAAACTTCCATCACAATCTAAAAAAATAAATAAATGAAAATTCATCACAATCCAATAACGAATAAAAAATTTAAATATTTTGAAAAATTGCTATTTTGCCTCCTTTGATGTCTTTAAGCTTTGAAACAGTAAGAACCAAGCTAAGTCAGTTAACATACTACTGAAAGCTTACAACACGAAAAAAAAAATTATATTCTACGAAAAAATAAAAGATTTTACATAAAATTATTTTCTAAAAATGCAATTTGGCAATTTTAGTAATTTTTATCCCTTGAAGTTTGGAAACGGTAAGAGCTACGCCAAATCCTTTTACATACTACAGAAAGTTTACATTAACAACAAGAGGAATCCATAGAAAAAAAATCCCATTGAAATCCGATGAAAAATCAAAATTTTAGGTAATTGCACATTTGCAATTTTGGCCTCATTTGGCCCATCATAGCTTTGAAAGGAAATGAGTTATCAGAAATAAGCAAATGCTACCTTTTCATTATGAATCCATTGCAAAAAAAATCGCATCAAAATCGGATTTTTAAAAAAAATCTTTTTAGATCTGCCCCTTTTGCTCCCCATTTTTCACGTGAATCTAAATATATGAAAACACGCTTCTGCAAGTCTGTCAAACCAAACAAGGCGGCCTAATACGCATGTCAATTTTTATTTTCAGGGATTAAATTTATATATCTCGTGTTACGCCTTTTTGGCCAAAAATGGAACAATTTTTTGTTATGTTTAGTTCAGTTTAAACTTATTTCATTTGTATATAGCGGGAAATCTAGTGGTATAAAATTATCTCCCTTCTAGAAAAGCTCTTCTGTGTTCAAAACTTTTCAGAACAAATTAATAGCATGGCGACGAAAATAAACAATCGACAAAATGTAAAGATTTCAAAAGAAATAAACAAATACAATATTTAGTGAAAACGTCATTCAATTCCCAGATCTTTACTTTGTAGTTAAAAAGAGATTAAACTTGCCTCCAAGAAGAGGTAATATGCGAATTCCTTACATAATTTACTGTCGTGATGAAACTATATTCAACGGGAAGACTGGTCAAAATCAATTGCTATAGGGTGTTAAAAAGCATGTACCCAGACAAAATTATATGTACAGATAGATTTTTTTAACATACTTTGCTTATAGGTCAATTTAGTGACGATTCTTGCATAAGAAACGTGGAGATCCAAAACGCATTCTATGTAACTATGCAAAATTATATCGTCTTGAAACAACGCCATTTTCATTTTATACCCAAGATCGCAAAGGGTAATCATCAAAACAAAATTTCATTGGTTCAGTCAAGGAAAAGGGCGCGCCTTCAGTTAAAGCCCATTCAAAGACCCCACGAGCTTAGTGAGTAAAAATCGATTTTGTTTATGTAAACAAGACGGTTACCAGGTAGAAATGGTCGTTTTATATACATTATTTCGTCGAAACCACTGCATGTACCCAGTCCAAAATTTGCAAATGAATTGATAAATATTTAATTGCAAAGTATATTTTTTCCTAAAAATTTCTGTTGTAAAGAAATGCCTAGATCCAAAACCGTTTGGAATCAGGTATATTCCGGGAAATCTCATTTTTCATTAAATATATGCAAGAAATATCAAATTTTTAAAAAAATGTCATTTGTCAACAACAAAATACATCACATGAAGATAACAGAGTATAAATTTTCTTGTTATAAGTAACTTTTATCAGGTCTTAACAACGAGTTATACATTGACATCGACATTTTTATCTTTTCTAAAGGAGAGTTCATATTCTATTGTTTTTCAGACTGTATAATATGCAAAAAAGATTAGGCACATATCAAAGAAACTTATGAAGTCCACATAAACTAGGCCAATTGAATTTAAGCAATATTGAAAAATCAAATCATCTCAAGTTACGGTCATCCTAAGATGAACCATAAATCAAGTTACGGTCATCTCAGTTTGGAGTTACGGTCATCTTATCAATATTTTAGATTGGAAATTGCGGCTTTATATTCATATTCCTTGCATAAATTTTGACTTCCTTTATAAAAAAAAATCGTCATTAACCATCGAAAAAACGAAATGTCAATTCCCAAAACCCTACAGAAGCTGTTTTATATAGAAAATAAAATCCAAGCCGATTCCTCCCCGCCATATTGGGATGACCGTAACTGCAGTTACGGTCATCAGCTTTACCCCAGTGAATATGGAAATTTATTGCACGCTTACATTTGGTTGCTTTCTTAGGGAAATATTATATTGCTATACAATAAATATTTATATTTGTTGTTGTTTTTATTTTTTTACTTTGTTGAGTAGTATTGTTACAATATCAATAAATATTTTGCAAATCTTAATTATGATTGTTTTTAACATAAAAATAGTAACGACAAATTGTTTGATACTATTACAAATATACATTGAAGGTTGTGATGTTACATTTCTATTGTATTGTTCAAATTTAATTTATACACTGTTCATTTGTGAAAATCGAACCGTCAGTCTAAAAACGAACTATTCAAGGACAATGGCACCATCAGAAAAATAGATATATCATGAGTACGACACAGGTTGGAAAAATTAAAACACACACACACACACACACACACACACACACACACACAAAAGATGAACAAGAAGGGCCTAATGAAAAAACACGGGTGAGATCAGGTGCACCACTAGAGAAGCATCCACTGCTTCTTATAAGACACCCGCTGCCTTGATTGATTGATTGATTGATTGATTATTGTTTAACGTCTACTCAGCAATATTTCAGCTATATCAAGACGAGAACAAGTTTGTTAATAAATAATCACTTTGGGGTATGGAAAGGGCCATGGGACGGGAAATTCTGACTGCCACTGGAAAAGTAGGGCGCAATCGTCAAGCCTTGTAGCCGATCACCTATGGACCACCCCAAAAAGAGCTTGCTACAAGGGTTCTTTAACGTGCAGGAAGCGTGGCATTTCTTCCAACACGTAGACCTGAGTTTACATCCCATCCGAAAGATGGGTTGTGTATTTATTAATCCCGCACAGCCACGGAATGGGTCCTATTCGATTTCGAGACGTTTCGGCCCTAAAACACTTCGGCCATATGAAATTACGGCCATGTGTAATTTCGGACTTGGACGTTTCGGCCCTGTCATGAGTAAGTGCTAGAAAGTGTTACAAATCCTTAAAAATTGCTGAATGGTATAAAAAATAGCCAATTACTTTTTATGAACCTATTTCAACGTTAATGAGGCTATGATTACCTATAAAAAGATACTTATGAGGGCCCCACAGAATGTTTGTAGCAAAGCGACAGTGACACATTATATACATTTATCTCAGACAAAAACTGAATGTCGTGTGTTTTTCTCAACAATGTGTACTCATTTATTTTGATGATTTTTGATGGATTGAATATTGTTTTACTCAGCAATTGCGTATCTTGCAGACCCAAGACTTTATTTTTAAACTTTTCCCATAGGGTGGCATGTTAACGTTTTCAAGAATCGAAAAAACCAATGTCGCCAGGATTAATGACATTATATTATCCAAATAAAATAACAGAAAAACTGCAAAGTTACATCATTAAGACACACGCATGTGGGACGTATTCCTTTAGCATTAGTATACGCATGGCCGAAACGTCCAAGTCCGAAACGATCCGAGGTTACACTATGGCCGAAACGTCCTGCTACCTCCTATTCCTATATCCCGGAACCCTCGGGGTCAGCCTCCGTTTAGGAGGGGTCACACCCCGCAAGCCGGAGATACTATGTCCTATTTCTATATCCCGGGGTTCCCTCGGGGTCCTCTGTTAGGAAGACTCATACTCCAAGCTCAGAGGATGCTGCGGGCCTATTCATAAGCCGGGACCGCGCACGGCGGCCGCTGCCTTGAATATGTCGAGTCAGGTAGTAAGTCAAGCCCAGTTGAGGACAAAACAACTGTAAAGAGAAAGATCTGTAGTCATCTGGGAAACAGATATCCCATAATGGTCCACAATTTTAGTAACACCATACTTAAAACGATAACAGGAACAATGCAAATAGACATAATTGAAAGCAATGCTTTATTCGAACTGTCAACAACCTTAAATCTACTTGCGGCTCTCAACAATGCAGACATGGCATGAATATACATAATAAGGACATTTCATAAAATCATATGACTTATATGCGGTATTTGACAAGATTGTGCGAAAAATAGAAAGAAGCGCCGCTGTTTATATATACAATTGTATTTATAATGCGAAAAGATGAAGGTTAAGGAAAAACTGCACACGTATATAAAATATCAAATATGAAATACTAGTATCTAACCATTTAAATAAAAGTTTGGCTGGCAAGCTTACAAAATAAGAAGATAGTATCGCTCATTTGGACCTAAACAGCTAAATGTGTATAGGAACAAACGATGAACAGTTGTACTATCTGCGTTTTTTCTTCTTCAAATAGATGTATTTCATCAACTTATACAACCATTTTACTACCTAATTGGAGTTTAAACAAAGATTGCATCAATATTACGCTATAAGTAATCAGTATAAATAACAAAATACCAAAGTTATTATTTTTGTTTCTAAAGATGGTCAAATTGACAAATTATGTCTTTTCAGTGCAAATGAAAATCAAACATTCAGTTAACTGTTAGTAGTCTCTTGTGATTTCATGTTTTTGTCCGTATATTTAGTTCTTTCAGTTTCATTTTTCACAATTTACTCAGTCCTGTTGCCAACTGAATTTTACTGTTGTTACGATTGTTTTTTGATTTATCACATTGGCTGTAGGAGGAAGGTTTGGATCTAATAAAACTAGATTAACCCCGCCGCAGCAGGTTTGCGCCTGTCCTAAGTCAGGAATTTATTAAGCCTTTGTGTGTCT
>MJUU01025409.1:55595-73225 GCA_002080025.1 Modiolus philippinarum
GACTTGATTGCTCTTTGTTCAGGGGCCGACTCCGACCTGCCGTTGGGTGTGGGGTTTTCTCACCGTTCATTGAAGATCTTATGGTGGCTTTGAGTTGTTATTACTCCCCTTTGGGTCGTTGTCTCTTTGACACATTCCCCCGTTTCCCTTCTTTTTCTATTATTTAGAGCATTAAACAAGATATATGTAAAGACGGAAAGAGACAAATTAACAATAGAATCTAAATGTATGGCCAAAATCGACCAAATAAAGTAGTAAATGATTGTTTTAAATGCAACGTACTGCTGTTTTTTTTTTTGTTTTTGTTTTTTTTAGTTCGTTGATTTTTCTATAAATTTTTAATGTGATCCTCTAGTATATATATTTACTTGAAAATCTATGAAAAAATGCAGGCAATTTGTACAAGTAAAAAGGTATGCATTTGACGGACAGTCATAATGTTTAGAAAAGGGGTTATGATTATCATTTGTAATTTTGAAAAAAAAATATTTGGCATAATCTAAAATTTTAGATATTTTACCAAAATACTTAACAAATATGTTGATGACAAAACTACTCTGGAATTGGTGGGAATGATTATTTTTAACCTTTTACTGATGATTTTGTTCACTTTGTCCATTTTTAAATCTTTTACAGGGGTAAGCTACCAAAGAAAAGCTAATAATTGCAGAATATTTTCAAAACAAGTCTTTTTCTAACACAATTAGCGTTTATAGTAATTAAAAATAAAAGGTTATGGAGTAAATGAATGTGAGATGAAGAGTCTACAAATACATAGTATAATAAGCAATGAAATAACATTATTATCGTTCTTCATCTTGAAGTCACTGTGTGGCCTTTGACAAAGAGCTTTGCTCATACCTAACACTAAGTTTAAGACAATCCCCCAGCAGAGAATGAGCAGAATTCATTACTAGATGTCAAACAACCCTACATCCACGTGTTTACTGGTCATGGATGTTGGATGGTCAACAAACGTAAATAAAAGGGTTCACATCAATACTTTTAATTTCAACCCTGCCAGAAGAAAAGACAAGAAAGACAATAGTTTCAATTGCTTTATTTTTTTACATCTTTCAAAATATATAACATATCTGATGAAAAATGATGGACGGCTTAATAAAACATAAAACTTCACAAACATTAACAATACTGGTACATACTGTAACAAAATAATTTATAAATGTAACTTCTATTGCCTTTAAAACACTATTTTAAATGTGCATTGTTTCAATAAGCCACACTATATCCTTGATTCATGGAAAGTAAAATTTATCTAAAATTCAAAATGGAACAATGCAAATTTATTTGTCAGTACACTTGCTTAATTAATACTTGTGACTTTTTCATTGTGTATTGAGTACATAATATTGAGAGAAAATGTGTCTGGTTTTCAAAAAGAATCATATTTCAGTGTGGCTTATAAATTGAAGATCATTGGTAATTTTTTGCATAAAATTACATTTATTACTTTTGAGCTAATGACAATCCTGACAAACATTTCAAAAACACTAGGATTATATTTATATAACAATGTTTATTGTTTATCAAATGAATCTTACAAATGAAACTCTAAATGCTAACTATCTGATTTGACGTTTTTGTGACAATGTTCAATCTATACCCGTTTAGTAGAACTATTGAAACTGGACCCACTTGAGTCTTAAGATTCTAAAAGCTATAGCTTCTTATTCTGATCTATAAATAAAACTCTATTTAGACAGATTTTCTGTTTAAAATGGGTTAATTTATTTTTTTAGACAGGTAATACTGTGTGATAAAATTTAAGTTATAATAGCAGCTAGTTCTAAATTACAAAATGCTACAAAATATATTGCACATTTTTTTTCTTTAAATTAATGATTTCTATTTAAAAAGCTAGTATGATGTTGGTTACATGTATCCACTGACCTTAAATTTTATTGTCAGATATTTTTTAATAATTAGTTTTAGTTTTGATAGAATCTTATATTGCCAAAGTCTTGCTTATTTCTAATATGACCTTATGAACTGAAGCCTATAACATTCAAATCCTTGGAGTTTTATGAATACGAATAAAGTTCTAGTTACAAATTACATATTGACCAATGCAATGAAAAAGTTTTCTTTTGATTGCACTTCTCTGTTGGTTACAATTCAAAATAACATGAATTTCAAAGTTAAATGCAATTTTTTTTATAAATGCAAAATTCTGTTCATAAATGCAGAATCTATAACCATAACTTGCTTGATAAGAACAAAATCACATTTCTATCTAAAGTCAAATCTTCTATCAACAATTAATTACTTCATAGAATACTGAGTAGTAAATATTAATAAAGTAAATGGGGAAGACTTACGCAAAATCAGTAATGTATAAAAAAACTAATGTTTTCCCAAGTTAAGTGTCATATAATACCTAAAATGTCATGCTTTAAAAGCTTACAAAAGATTTGTCTCTAAATTGATATATATAAATTAAGTTTTTTTTTTCCTTCATTTTTTGTTAAAATTTAAAGAAAGCAATCAGTATATAACTGGTTAATGAATTCCCTTTCAGGCAAAAGTGATGGATAGCAATTTAAGAAGTTCTTACTTTCCTTATTACAAACTTATACATTTTCAATTTAAAATGGACAAATTTTCTTTATTTGTTCCAGACAATTTCTGTTTATAATGTAATTTTGAAATTAAACTAGAGACAAAACTAATTGCCATAAATAAAATTGTTTGATTCAAATTAATTAATTAAAAAGAATTTACAACTGTTATGATGGAATCTGTTGATTTATGATACGTATGTTAACTATGAATTTAATTTTCCAACACAAACTGCTTGTTAAATATTATGCACTAAGCTTATTTACAATATAAATACTGGTCTTGGTAAGAGATCTACTCTCATTGGAGCTTGATCATAGATAAATCAGTTATACAAATTGTGCTAACACACTGTGTAATATGGATTAAAAAATGCATGTATAAAATCTGAAGCTGAAGTTAATAAATATATAAATATATGTATATATAACAGAACAATCTTACTGAAACAATTTATGTCTATATTACAATAGGATAAGTTGATGTGTTAAAATGTAGTTCTTAAAAAGATGAAATACCAAGATGGTGCAGACATCTTGTCCAAATCTTCTTTTAAAAATTTCTCATTGGTAAATAAAAACATGGGAGTTGACTTTACTTGCAAAATATACCATAAATATAGAATTATCACTGTTTAAAATGGACTGCTAAAATGTTGATTGCAAAAAAAGCATATTTTCACCTTTTTGTTGGAATCAAATAATCATAACACTATGGTGGAGAACCAATGGCAAATAAAGAATTGTTTAAAAATCAAGTAAATAGTGTTAGAACCATAAAAATCAATCCAATGATTGTCAAGTAACTTTGATTATGTTGCGTGACTAGTAAAACACATATGTAAGGCAAATAAAAAAATGTTTGTTTCTCAAGCCCTATCAACATCTACAAAAATGGCATCGTAAAGCATCTTGCAGCTGTAACTTATATTTCAAAATTCTTTTTTTTTGTATTTGTACAAATATCATAAGCAATTCAGCTAAGGTATAAAAAAATATGTCATTAAAAGTTAAATTTAAATAAGATTTCAATGACATCCAAGCAACAATAAAAAAAATAAAACTTGCTCACACATCAAATGTAAAATAGGAAAGGTTTGAAAAATTAAATTCAAATAAAGGCTTGAGACACAAACAATTTATTTTAAAGGACCTTATAAAACAAATATATAATTTCAGTTCTGAAATATTTTGCAATAATATAAATGAATAATATAAATAATATTATGACATAAAACTTAAGCAATATACTCCTATGATGCACGAGTCAAAATTAATATAGTTTCCAAAATTCAAACAAGGCTAACTGTCAATTCTTAATGAAATAAGTAAAAACCATTTCATAAATTAATGGATGAAAATTCATGAACATTTTTAACTCAATGAGAATCAAAGACAGTTTAAATGTTAATTATGAATTATACTAAATGTGTTGATCAAGTTTTGATATCATAACAATTTGATTGCGAAAAATAAGATTTTAAAATTATACCTTCACACCCTTATATTTAATTCATATTCAAATTTCAAAATAAAAGGAAAAGAATACTCGAAATAAAAATATTAATTGCAAAAAAAAAATAAATTAAAATGCAACAAAACAAAATAAAATAGCGAAATGTATTCTTTCCTATATTATTATAATCATTATCATTAAAACAATTTGAAAGTCTACACTGAACTTTTTACTTAAAACAGCTCAATATTTTCAGGTGACTCACAAAGGCACTAAAAACATGCCATAACAAAGCTCAATTACACAAAATCTCTATAACATAATTTAAATTCAATTAAATAAATTTTTACATTTATTTAGAAAATTTTGCAGTATACTCAAGACAGTAAGCCAAAGAGTTTTGGCAATAGCTTAATTACTCAGTATACTCAATACATATTATATCAATCATTCTCTCACAATACCACTATGATTGTATTTGCAGGCATTGTTTTACTTTTGTAACATTAACAATAATAAATATTTGTGATTATACGTATTAAAATACCCTAAAATTAGGCTAGCAACATCTATGAATGAAAAGTTTGAACAAATCTTGATAGGATTCTCTTGTTGTGTATTGAATTTCAGTAAAATAGCTGTATAGACAATCTGCAATAATATTTTGTCTTTGTATGAATGACACATTTTAATATTGTGTACATTAATGGTCTGATCACTATCTATAGGTTCAACTTCATTTGTTTGATCTGGTTAATAATTCAGATTTATATATCTTTTTTGTTCTTGTCGTTTTACAAAGAGGTATAACTTTTTATGTCACTTCAATTTTTTCTGCAAACATATTTGTAAGGTGTAAAAGGGACCTTTAATTAAAAAATCTTATCTCGAAAAAGTTACCGAAATATTGCCATATATCAAAATCTCTTAATATGTTATGGCACAAATGAAATGAAATGTATGGTGTGTCATGTGGAATGAAAAATTAACATATTTATCTTATTTTGAAATATGGTATATCATTGATGCTAACATGCTTACTCAATATTTTTTTTAATTCCTTTAAATAAAACTTTTGGATAATAGAAAATCCTTTTTAATATTCATATAATATAATGAATTCACTTTTTCTTATAATTCTTATAACACACTTGTTTAAATATGCATTTCAAGGGACGGAATGATTTTTATTCTGTGGAATGTTGGGAAAAAAAAATAGCACACTTGTAAAATACATGTTCAAAAATCTGGACGGACCAACAATATTAAAATCACAGCCTCAGGGCAAGTAAATAAATAAATGGCAAAACTTAAACCCAATCTACCTATTTTCAAACAAATAAATGATATTAAAAGAATTCCCTTTTTTTTTCACTTTCAAAAGTTCAACATGTCTAAATAAAACAAACTGACAATTGTTTCATACCCAACTACAGTATTATGTAAAAAAATTAAACATATAATTTACTTGCTCAAATGCAAATTTCAATCAAATCAATAGTTCATTTTATTTTTTGTGTAATAACAATCCACATTAGGTCAATAAAAGAACGTTTCAGTGTCATCTTTTTTCCAAAGTAAACAACCCATCATTAGAATGATTCTGTACAACTTCAAAAATGATTTGTTCACATTTTCAACAAATTTGTTTCATAACAACAAAGCTCTTATATTTATACCAAATATTCGACTTCTTTTACTATCATTTACAAGTACGAAAATCATAAAAAAAAAATCATAAAAACCATTCATTAACAATCAATTGTAACAATCATTTAAATAACAATTATCATAAAAATCAGAATCATAACAATGATTACTAAGTAATCAAAGACAGTCAATCATACAACTGTTAATCACAGATAATTTAGCAGTCAATCATGCATCCTGTTCATTTCCCTATCGGTGGCAAGAACTTCCCTTCTTCAATACTACTGTCCTGCTTATGTAGTTTTTCCTCTGTTAAATTACTTTCTTCTCTCTTTCCACTCTTCACAGAAGTCTTTGCACTGGGAGCTGAAAAATAATGTGGTCCTGTACGATTAGAAATGTAAAACTCTGTTCACAGTTATGAAGATTATTCGTGTAATAACCATGCATTTAAAAAAGTTATCTAACGAAACTCATACATAAATATGACTCTATTTAAGTCAAACAATTTTCAAAAATTTCAACTCCACCAAAAGTTATAATAAAAGAACATGAATCATGTCACCATGAAATTCAAGTAACTTAAATGCACAGATTTATATAACCAGGCAACTCAATTACACACTCATGCCACCAAGATCTCAATTACACAGAATCATATTACAAGGTTGCTCTATAACACAAAATCAAGTCACCATGCAGATGATTATAAACTATATCCAAATTAATACACTCTCTTAAGTCTTTTCCTACATCATTCTTTTCCAAGTGCTTTACAACGACAGTAACACCTTTGCAAGGTACAATCATATCACCATAGTTCTAGGACAACAATTTTAATCACTTTGAAACAAAAGTGACTGAGCCCGATTTACCCCCATTTTTGAAACAACAATTAGACTCACTTTGTAAAAAGAATGACTTAACACAATCCTATGTTTTTGAGAAAATAATTTTACTCACTTTGTAACAAAGTGACTGAACGCAAACATATCACCACAGTTTTGTGACAAAAATTATACTCTGTAACAAGAACACAACCATATCACCAGAGTTTTGTTGCAGCATATTCACCCCTTTATAACAAGAGTGACTGAACATTATCATATAACCATTGCAATTTACTCATGAATGAGCACAATCATATCACTATAATTTTGAGACAACAACAAGACTCACTTTGTAACAAGAGTCATTGAACACAATCATATCTTTTTGAGACAACAATGTTACTTCCATTGTAACAAGTTACTGAACACAATCATATCACACTATAATTTTGTGACAACACCTTTACTCAATTTGTAACAGAAGTCACTGAACACAAACATATCACCTCAATTTTATTACAACAATTTCACTTATTTTGTAACATGGGTGACTGAACACAATCATATCACCATAGTATGGTGACAAAATCTTGCTTCACTTTGTAACAATAAGACTTTCTATGTGTGGACTATGTTTTTTGTATACAGATTTATTTTGTTTAGTTGGGTCTTCAGGCCTTTCATACTTCAGAAGTTGTATATGTAAATTTGTCTTCAGTTATTATAGTCATTGTTCTAACAATTCAAATTATAAATGACCTAATTTAATATTTGAAGTATCCATATATAAATTTGTAACATATCCAAACCTATATACAGTGAAACCTGTCTAAACCGAACACTGACAAAACCAAAAACCTGTCTAAACCAACACATTGTGAAAACCCTTTCTTACAATTCCTTTATATTTTGGACCTGTGTAAACCGAACACCTGACTAAATCGAACAAAATCTTCAGTCCCAGAGGGGTTCGGTTTAGACAGGTTTCACTGTATCTGATTCTGCTTAATTTTCATTTCTTCATAACAAGTTTGTGTGTAATTGTCAAGATATCTTCATAACCATTTAATGAATTATTCATAAATTTAATGCAAAATCATTCAAAACCATAATAATAAAAGTGCTATTCAGAGTGAAAGTGAGTTATGTGAACTAAAACACTCTAATAAACAGTAAATTCTTGTCCTAACAAGAAGAAAAAAAATAAAAAGGGAAATAAAAAAAGGAAAAAGAAACTGTAAATGTTTAGTTGCTTTTCTCTTACCAAATTAAGAATCTTAATTTAAGATCTCCAACAAAAAAAGAAGCAAAATCATAGAATATATAGGAATCTATGTTAATTATTTTTGCTGTTTGATTTAAATTTACTTAAGAATCAATTCTGATTCAGTTTTGTAAATTACTTGACATTTAATTTTAAAAATATTGAGAAATATAAAATTGAAAGATAAACTTTAAAAACATAAAATGCTAAAGAAAACAAAACATAAAAGAGTTTTTTATAATCAATATAGTTTTTGAAAATATTTTCATTGGTTGTTAGCTTACACTGAGTTATATTGTAATTTCTTGTCATGAGAATCAGTACAAACACTTCATAAAACTGTTAAGGCAAATAATTTTATTATTACACACAAACACACAGTGGCCCAGCACTTAGCTTCCAGAATTTGCAACCAATGTATAAAGTCACAACTGGTACACAAACTTAAGAGTACAAACTGATATAGGTAAACTATGAACTATAAAGCATTTACTCAAGACTATCAGTTTTAGGATGGATTTTTGTTAGTTTATTTATTGCTAATTATTTTTTTTTCATTATTGCAACTATAAATATTTCATACATTTACAATGATTTATTTCAAGCTGTTTCAAATTGCAATTAAATAACTCTAACTATACTTTTATGTTGCATTTTCATATTTTATTGTT
Organism: Modiolus philippinarum; assembly: GCA_002080025.1. Lineage (NCBI taxonomy): Eukaryota > Metazoa > Mollusca > Bivalvia > Mytilida > Modiolidae > Modiolus > Modiolus philippinarum. The sequence continues at coordinate 64,046 of MJUU01025409.1, forward strand.
CAATGATAAGCTAAAATTTTTTTATAAATTTTGTACCAAAATGTGTCAAAATGCACAAAATGCCAGATTGCTTTCAATACACTAGTATCCAAAATAAAGTTCAGAAAATTGGGAAAAAATTTCTGAATCAATTTCAAAAAATTATGTTTATTTCTTCAATATATATATGGAAGTATATTATTTAGTTTACATGATTTATTTTGAATGCCGTAGAAAGTTTTTTTTTTTAAAAAAAAAGGTACTCTATCTGTTCAAAACAGTAAAAAAAATTATTTTGTCTTGAAAATGTTGATAAATGAAGTTTTTTTACAGATCTGGTTTAAAAATGCAGGAGTAATTGATTTAACAATATTAATACCCTGAATTTCACTATACTATATAACCTGGATTTACATTTTGTGTAACCAGGCTGATTAAGTTCAAAATGTTGAAAAATTCATAACACAATTTCTTTAATTTAGTTAGGTGTACTTCTTCAATATAAATGGAAATATCCTCTAAAGTTTCAATGTTAAAAATGTAGAAGGAATTGATTGAAAAATAATTTATACCAGTCTTAGTTTATTTTCCAGCAGAGCATTTACAAAATGAGAACAGGACTAGCACTCAGTGAGACCCTGCCAATCATTAGCAAATTACAAATGCATTTTATGAACAATGCAGGCAAACCACATATCTCAGGTAAGCATAATTCCAATTAACAGAGCTTTTTTTTTCCCTTTATTGAATGTTTTGGTTAATACATGGCTTTGCAAATACAAAGTTCCCTGCCAATTATTATATTTTATATAAAAGTTTTATAAATATGTGTTGATGTGTTTTCCTTGAGTGATGATGAAATATAAATGATAAAGAAGTTATTGCAAGGTTTTACTCTACTTTTCTCAGGTACAAAAAATAGAAATAACAAAATACAGCAGTTACTTTAATTTTAAAAGGAACAGGTTATATAATAGGTATTGAAAATTTGTTACTAGGGAAGGGAATAAAAAATGTTTTCATGTAAGCCAAAGAAAATGTAAGGTTGTAAAAATGGTTTATAAAGGCAAGGGTCATAAGGCAGTTTAGATGAGGAATGAAATTTCAGAACTATACCGTTTATCTCAGTCTTGTTTTCAGAAAGTTGAAACCGCACTGTATCAATAAATGAAATAAAACATGAGAAATAAATAAAAAATCAGGATATAAATATAAATATTCTTGTTTTTGAACAAAACACCATTTCTAATCATAAAAAATAAGAATAAAAAAAAATACCTGAACCCCAAAAATAACCCAGGCAACAATAAAGAAACCATGCCAAATGACAACAAGTGAACTAATGAGCCACTATTAATACAACTGTGAGTGACAGTGTAAGTTATTTATCAGTATTTGACTTGAATCTGAATGATAACAATAAATCCAGATGCAAGCTTATTTGTAATATTAAATTATTACTATATCTTTGAACAATGCACTTCCAAAACTTGTTAACCAAATGGCTGCACCATTTCATTTAGAGAATTATATTCTGCTCTTGTATCTATTTTAAGAGCACTATCAGCCATATTTTCAGTATATTTTGGGCATGTTTATTCACATATGTTTCTGGATATTTATTTTGAGGTAGTCAAAACCTTGGATGCTTGAAAAATTTAAGTTAAATTATATAGTGATTAATTACATTTCATTTAAAATGTGTGGTTAATAATTACATTTAAGTTAAAATAAGTGGTTATCGATTTTATTTGATTTATAAGAATGTCATTAGTTATATAATTTTTAATGTTTAGGTTAAATTATGATTTCATCAATTGCATTTGATTTAAATTGTGTAGTCAATGCTTACATTTAAGTTAAATAATTGGTCACTGATTTCATTTAAGTCATTATAGTCATGGATTATATTAAGTTACAGTCAGTGGCCAAAAATTGGGTCATGGTTACATACAAGTTAAAATAAGTAATCATGACCACATGTAAGAAAATCAATTAATAATTTTTTACGTCCAGCTGAATTTATCAATCAAAATCTTTTCTATTGTTTAAACTGCAAATTCAGCTTTGAGATTCAAGTGGCCATGTGATGACAAATTTGAATATTTAAAATTTATGAAGATTATTAAACAATAATAAAACATGTTTTCAGTGAAGGAGGGCAAATAATTAGAATGAAAAACAATTGTTAACTTCAGACTTTTTAGATTTTTAAATGAAATGGATGCAGCCTTCGCTTTTAGAATTTGCTTTTACTTATTGAAAAATACCAAACAGAAACTGATTTTATTTTAAAATAATGCAGCTATTAGTTCAAGAGTTGGAGTGTCCCACACCATTTACCAGATATTTTAGTACCTTGTTTTACCAGTCTCCTAGAAATCAGAATCAGTAAAGGATATTTTAACATATAATATTAATGTGAACTAAATTTAGTTTGATCAGAAACTACAGAACTAAACATTTCAGTAAAAATGTCCAAAGGGACACAATTCAGAAAGTCCTTTCTTCATAATAAAAACATAATTATATCAATATCATTACAATTGTGTGTCATAATTTGATAATTTTTTTGTCAGAAAATGTAAGAATTAAAAGTTGAAAATTACAGATGTCAAAAATTTCACTAGTTATGATTTGAAATGGAAAATTAGAAATAAATGTATTAAAATGAGTTCCAAAGCAAGTAAATGTGTAGTTCTGTAATTTCTACATAAAGAGGACAAACTAGGTTGAGGGTTATACCTACTATAACACACAAATCTTACATGTTTCAGGATTTATGCTGTGGGAAGTACAAACCCAAGGTCATCGGTACTTTAGGCTTGTGGTGGTTGTGAACTACAGAGTATATAAATCAATTAGTTGTATGAACTTTCCTGATATAATTTGTATTGTCTGCCATAACCGTTATCAATGTGACCTTGATTTTTTTAATTCCAAGGTCAAACCCAATATTATCATTTTTGTTCCTCTACAGATATTTAAACATAAAATTCTGGATGTTCAGTTATTTTTGTGAAAACTAAATGAAATTCTTTATAAAAAAACATGTCAAAAAATAATGATGCAGATGTAAATCATTTTTTATATAAAAGTAAAAAATATTTAATCTTTTTTTTTTTTTTAAAGTTTTGAGTAAATAAAGTTGAACACCATTTTAAAAAAACAATACTCCATCTCCCTTGTTCCAAATTCCACCTGTTGATTGTTAAATTAAAATGGTTAGTTTCTTTACCTCATTATACCACAATAAACATACAAAAATTTTCTTCTAATGATAAACAGTTACTTTGGACAATATCAGCCGAGTGCTGTTCCATATATTAGGGTGATATGTGAAATATATATATATATATAAATTTTTAAATGTAAAAATTACAATACAGATCCATCATGCAGTTTTAACATCCGGTCTCTAAGAAAACATTGTTTTACCAATTATGTGTCATTTTTGTTACTGTTTACTTACGGTACCCAGAGTACAAATTTTTCCACAAAAACCAGTTTATCGGAGCTTGGTGATTGTAACCTATTTTTCATGAAGTAAGCCAATAACAATATACAAGTAAAATGCAATAGATTCCCATAACATGAAATGGTGTTTTTGGCAAATATTTCATTAAATTTCTACAAGAAATGTCATATCCATTTTTTTCTGGTTTCTAAATAAACTAAACATCGCTTTGTCTTCATGACTTACTTAGGCAGTAAATATTTGTTTTTATGTAATAAACACTAGTCTAGTAATATTCACAGACAATAATGAAGTTCATTTTTTTTCACATAAAATTTGCATTAGAAGTATAATGGTAAGGATTATCTTTCAAAAAATAAGCATCAACTAAAAATTTACCATTTTTAAAAAAAAATCAATCATGTAGGCAAAGGAGACATATTCTGAATGTTATAGGGCAAAAAATTTAATTTTTGTTGTTGCTATAAAAACAACTACTGCAGGAAAAAATCTGTGCACAGATTATAAAAAGATCTTTAACAGCAAAAGTAACCCTGCATATAAATAATTCTTGATAAAGTAGGGAAAATACACAAATGTATTAATTTACTATCAGTCAGCTAATCTGATCAAATTTAATTAAATTATTTTGCAAAATGTAAATTTTCTGTATTTCCCCTTTTATAACGAGCATTATTGAACAAATACACTTTTCAAATACACATAAACCTCTGTTCATCTTTATCAAAGATGTAACACATCAATTTAAAAAATACAGCAAGTCAATATTGAGCTCCATTGCAATACACATCCAGTAAATTCTAATATGGTGTCTCAATAAAATACCTTGTGCATAGCATTTTTGTACGAGAAACACATTTCAGGGCTTTTCTATTTAAACACATATCATCCCCAGGAGGGCACTATGAGAAGACGGGGAACACCAATAGACGTAACGTAAATTTAAGATAGTATTATTCCTTTTACATTTAAAATCTTACATGAGGAATACCACCCATAGAAGTGATTTAAGCTGCCCTCATGTTTAAATGGATTAGCCCTCAGTGCATATTACATAATTTATTGCATTTTAAGTTGACCAATGCAAAAGCACTCTGATGTATATCTACATACTATAGAATGCATAACAGGTAGAAACTATAAAAATTTTGATACTCAATATTGACTGGCTGTATCACTCAGCTGTATCACACAGCCCACAACTTCAGTTCACTCACTTTTTACATGTTGACTATGGATATATTTTTCATTGCTAAAAAGTTAACATCCATATAATATCAACAGTAAACTATGAATTCATGTTTAATATTCTATCTTGAAAAATAAAATATCCCTACATGCTTTGTTATTTGATCTTTAAAAAATATGATAAAATATCTCCATCTAAATATCAAAGTACCAATATTATCATTTACATTTCTGAAAAAAAGTTATAATTTTTCAAAAGAATTAACTCCCTTGTTTCATATGCAACATTGAGTCAATAAAATTATGGTTCTTCAGTCAATTAATTAATCAATTTTTTTAGGGGAATTGGGCAGTAAATAAAATCTCTCTGACTGTTCATTGGTTTAAATTCGGTATTTCATAAACTGAAATAAGTTTTCACATTAGAATAATATGATCTTTTTTGTGAACATGTCCAAGTAAGATTTATATTTTACCTTGTTAAGTTCTGGAATATTATGACAGGAAATTATAATAATATATGATAATAATATCACCTTGTCTACAGTTATCCAAAAAATTTGAAAAAAGTTTGTACTTTATTGTTGAAATGCATTCCTTGTGTAATTTTAGGATTGTTCATTAGCAAATTTTACAATTTTTCATCCCTGGTATACCTTAACATAAATTTTTTACACCAGACAGTAAAATTTTTGTCACCTTTTTGAAGACTGAGTATGCTGCAATCTCCAATCTATCATTTTTAAAAAAAATTTTTACAACTATTCTCTTTAGATGCTAAGTTTAAATTGCCCATGGCCATATTTTCATATTTGTGATATTGTTTTCCTATTGTGAACAAAATTTTCTTTGTCCTGCTTGATTCACATGTCTTTTAAGATTTTAAAACCGTATTCATTACAATTTTTAATTTTTTTTACAGCTAATATTTCATTAGTGAAGGTCGGTTTTGAGCTTTTAGATCTAATGTATTTTAATAATTATTGCGTATATTTCAACATCAGTACAGGACATTATTAACAATGAAGGGATATGGAGTAAATGCAAATGAGACAAAGTCTCTACAAATACATGATAATAATACGCAATGGAACTATACTTTTATTGTTGTTCTATGTTTAGAATTTTACATTTTGCATTTTTTTGGGTATAAATTGCAGATGGCAGATATTTGGTGTTTTGTATGCATCTGATTTCCTTAAATGGTACTTTGTTTTAGATTATTCTACAAAAAGCTTGTAAAAATCTTTGGTATTCAAATCAATACCTTGTTCGGTGGTATTAAATAAGATTTTTTAAAATAAATCAGATCTAGATCTTTTAAAGGTCAAAAGGTTTTAAAAGGATTGTTTCATATCGATCTAAGTAACATTTAAAAATTCAATTAATTAAAGACTTACTTTATCAGAAATTAATTGATTTCTTATTAAATTTGTGAATAATTCATGTGCTCCTCTACCTACCTCGAGCACTTAATTCTGCCTCTTGTTTTTGTGTTTCAGCTGAGGCTCCAATTGGGGGAACTCGTTTGGCACTCTTCCTGTCTTTTAATGATACTCTCCATTCTTCTGATTTTTGACTATCTGAAATACATAAATTAACATCATATGATTAATATGATTAGTTAGAATAATGTAGTCAATGTAGTGAGGATATAAAACTATCCTTCTACTAAGGTTATTTTTTTACCTTATCACAGGAGGTTATACTATGTAAGTAAAACATAAAATACTTTGACTTCAACGACTATTGATATTTATAGCCCTCCCCCTTCCCTTTTTGTCAAAAAATGAAGTGTTTCTGGTGTAGGTCAAGACAGGACTACATGACTATAAAACTTGTGAATATGAATTCTTCCAATGTTGATTAGCAGTTGTCAGTCCTAAAACATGTTCTAAAACATAAGTTACATGCCCAAATAATACTACATTTTACAGAAAGCTTAAAAAGACAATACCATAGCTTTAATGCATACAAAGAAAATTTGATCATGTACAATCAATCTTGTATTCATTACAAGTCATATAACTTGTGCCCCCTTGCCAATATTACATCACTTACAAAGCTAGGATATCTCTAACAGAGATATAAAGCTATACTTAAGATATTAAAATTTATCTGTTTTCTGTTTCTTATACTCTTGTTCTTATTTTACCAGATATTCCAGTTAATTCAGTTTGTTTGTAAATCTAAATCAAAGAAAGCTTGTATTAAGAGATTTTACCATGAAAATTCTGTTGTTTGCAGAATTGATTTATTAAATGTTTTGCTTTTCAAATCCCAAATTAATATGAAGCATCACAAAAGTCAGGGGCACAGGGAAAAAATAAACCAATAATGCTTCTTTTTATGAGCATGAAGTTGGTATGTTAAATGTTAGTTAATCCAAACAACCAAACAAACCCAATTGATAGATTTCTGGTAGGCAAGTGATGTATAGGCTTGTGATAAAAAAAATAAACTGGAAATGTCATTACAAGATTTCTAATTCCTAAATTAAATTTTCCAATAAATTGCTTTAACTTCTCCCTATCCCTCATAAAAATCGCAACTCTTTTCCTCCTTGATTTTTTTTAGCCCTCTTATTAAAATTCTTTGTCAATTTTATTATTTTTATCATTATTTTTTTAATTTCAACAAAATTGAGGGGACCCCCACCTACTTCACATTTCCAACAAATAATTGTTAACTCTTTGTCCACTAGAGCTTTTTTCTAGGAAGTCAGCCCGCCCCCACCTAAAAATGCTGTTTTTGACGTTTTTTTCATACTAAAGTCTTCCCAGAGAACCGGAAGTGGTGCCAAACCGGCTTTTCTTCATGCTAAGCCTGTAACACCCCTTTCATTTCTGAATCTTTGACATAAATAGCATAAGAATTGCTCATGACAGAGAAATATATGGAAAGCTGGTAGTGTCAAAATCACTCAATTTCTTTATTTTCCACTGAATTTAGGAGCAGTTTCTTTCTGTGGGTGATTGTTCCTAAAATCGTAAAATGTCTTATTTTCAATCATCTTTCTACATTAATCAACCAAAGTTCGAGCATTTCCACCTTCTTCATGCAAAATTATCTTTGAAGTTGCCTACCCTCCCTTAAATTTGATGATTTTTTGGATTTTCTGTTTCTGGAGCTCTTATATTAGCTGTTATTACTACAAAAGTGGTCTTAAAAACTACTACTCATAACTGCTGTAGACATTTGCCATTAGGCTACAGGACACACAAAAAAAGTTTGCAATTGAAATGTATGGAGGGCTATGGTGCACATCAATACAGTCTTAGGTAGTAGAGCGGATATATATGTCACTGGTGGATAAAATTTTCATTTTTTTAAAACATGACCTAACATCCATATGGTACAGATAGTATACCTTGTTTCTGGGTTTTACCTTTAACAGGTGGTTGTGCTGGCACTTTATATGGATCTGGTGGACCTGACTGATCTGACTGGGACGGTGAAGGTCTATGACTAGGTTTAGGCTTGTCCCTATTGGACTCTCGTGGACGTCTGTGGACTAGACCTTCTTTTATCCACTCGTGTTGTAAGGCCTCTTCTGGTGTCATCCTAATACTAGGATCCCATCTGAAATAAAGTGTTAAATCATCAGCATAAAACACAGGGGAGAATACTCAAATCTTCATCCTGTGAAAAGCGCACATTTTTCAACCTGTACTTTCAGATAGAATAGATTTCTTTGGTGTCTATTAACCACATTCAAAGTCTTTTATTTTAGGATATTCATGTTCTGTCATTTAGATAGATACAAAGTTTGAACACCATATATCTGGATCGTATTGCAAGGCAATACCAAGTCCCCTACCGGAAAGCAAGGCTTTTTTACACCAGCAAAAATTGTAAAAAAGTTTTCCGAGTCAAAGGCCCACAACTCTTTCATAAATCAGTGGACCAGAACCAAACCTAATCTTGTTCTGTAACTCATTGAGGTACACCCACATACCAAATATTAAATCAATACCTGCAATGGTTTAGAAAAAAAATGCGGAAAATTGATATTTTACCAAAATTTTCTAAGTCAAAGGCCCATAACTCTGTCAAAAATCAGTAGACCAGAAACAAACTTTAACTTGTTCTGTAACTCATGGAGGTACATTCACATACCAAATATTAGATCAATACCTGCAATGGTGTAGAAAAAAGTGTGGAAAACTGATATTTTACTAAAATTTTCTAAGTCAAAGGCCCATAACTCTGTCAAAAATCAGTGGACCGGAATCAAACTTAAACCTGTTCTGTAACTTATTGAGGTAGACTCACATACTAAATATTAGATGAATACCTGCAATGGTGTAGAAAAACAAGATGTGTTGTGAAACACTTATGCCCTCGAGTAGAAGTAAAGAAGAAACATTTAGCAACTTTGAACAATGAATGTCCTGACAAAATAATATGTACAAATAAATTCTTGTATCAACTGAAAAGTTTATTCACATCAAATGATGATTGCAATTGGAGGCAAAAACAGAAGTCACCCAAATGAACCCCTCCAATCATTATCCAAGCATTATTAAAAAAAA
>MJUU01025412.1:0-11265 GCA_002080025.1 Modiolus philippinarum
ATGTCTTTGTTGTTCCTGCGTACATTGTCTGTGTTGTCGTATTTTCAACTGTCTGTGTTATTTCCATTTTCTAGTGTTGTTATGGTTTTCTTTGTTGTCGATATAATTGCCTGTTTTGTTGTTTGCATCGTCTGTTATTTTTTCAATTTGTCTTTGATGTTGTTATTTTTTTTATTTTCTGTGCTATCCTTCCTTGTTGTTGTTTTTATTTGTCTGTATTGTGATCTTGCTTGACTGTGTTTTTGTGACCTTAATTGTCTGTGTTATTTTTTGCACCCGTTGCCATTTTGTGTGTTGGTTTCGTCTCACTTTATTGTGTTGTTATTGCCATTGTCTGTGTTGTTGTCGTCTTTATTAACTGTTGTTGTGAACTGCCTTTTCTGTGTTCTATTCATTGTGTTTGTATCATCACTATTACAAAATATTTGTGTAGCAAAGAGCAAAAGTGTTTAGAACAATATCGTATAATACAATTTCCAATCTGTCATATTGAACCCCTTTCAAAAACTAAGAAATCTTTTGATATGCAAAAACATGTCGACAAATAATTTTGTCACATTTTGGTAAAAGGCCATGCAGACAAGCTTTCAGATATTTTGAACAGTCAATATAAGACCAATTGTCATATAGTACTTGCAATTACTACAATAAGGCCATCGATTACTCATTCTAATGTAGTATGTGATTAATACTGTTATCTGATTGGTTAATACTATAATTTTCAAGGTATAGATTTCACGGTTGACATTCCTGAAATTGACACGATTAATACGCGCCTGTTTATGAAATACAATGGAGGCAATACACATCGCTTCAACTTCTGCATTCGGCTTGTGGTGGACATTTTGAAAGAGAGTAAAAAAATTCTCAGAGCGAAGAGGAAAGTGACAAGTGTCTTGTTACATAAATGAGACAGAGATATTTAAGAAGCAGATTTTGACCGAGCGTTATGACTTCCGCAGACGACAGCACCCAGGATACAAACAATTCAAATATTATCTCCCGTACAAAATACATTGCCATTAAAAATCTTACCAGATAGTTTCGTTTACACTCTCATTCTTTTTCCAAGATGTAAATCGGCTGTGTGGCTAACGCGTCGCCAGTAAACTCAATTTGCGACCATTAAATCCCCAATTGATGCCTCCAAATCTTCAAATACAATACAGTTATCTCCTAAATGCATGCACTTTCCACAATACACAGTGCATGCATTTGACATAATGAAACTATTGATCACACAGTACATTTATTAAGGGGAGTATGAGTGTCAGTTTTCAGAAGCATTTGATATCCTCAGGTTTTATCCATTTAAACAGGGTAAAAATTTTCTGCACATGTATCATATTTTCTTGGTCATAGGTCACTTTAAAATGCATGAAATAGACAATGTATAAAATTTTATCAACTTCCAATTATGTTTCCATATATTTTAAGGTATATAAACAGCTGATAGAAATTGAAGGAAAACTCTAGAGAGAACAGTTTCCCGCCAAAATTTTGATATCGTATGTCTCAAAAATTCTTTCATGGCTTTTCACAAATTTTTTGCTCAGGTTGATCTTTTAGAAAAGTTCTTCAAAATAAAAGGCCAGCGTTTTAATTCTTATACAAAATTTCTGACACTCGTACTCCCTAAACCACAAAAGGACCATACAGTATATGTATTTATAGCAATAAGTCACTAAAATCACATAGCACATATTTAACCATAATAAATATCATCTGCACATGAATGGAACAAAGTAATACAAAAATATCTTACTCGGTGAAAAGCCACCATATTATCATTATAATAAAAATCTACATGTCCACTTTGTCTGGAAACTACAGTCTTATAATTCCTTTATGTTTTGGATTCATTCATTTGCATATATTTGCATATATTTACACATATTTACATATATTTAAGAATTTATTTTATATGCTTACAGAAGATACTGAAAATATGATCAAAACGCACACAGATGAAAAGACATTTGTGACTACAGATACTGTCGACAAAGCTTTGGCGTGTGTGAATGAAAACGGAATCTTAATTATCACTGGATCACCTGGTACTGGCAAATCTCGTATTGGCCTAGAACTACTGAGACTGTTCTCAATGGATAGTGAGAGACTTCGATGCATACAACTATATGACATTGAACAATGGCAGGATATGAGTGATGGTATTGATGCAATGTTTATTGATGACGTCTTTGGAAGGACAAACAGCTCTTACAATGACAACATTCATTCTAAATTATTAGATGTGATATACACAACAACACAAAATCAGAACATAAAAATAATACTTACTTTGAGGAAGAATATCTATCAGACAATTATCACAAACACAGACCGTCACAGAATTTTTCAAGATCAGCATGTTTTAGATTTGAATTTAGACAAAAATCAGATGACTGTAGAAGAGAAAGAATCCCTGCTCATGAACTATTTAACGAAAAACAAAATATTTGTGACAGATGACATCAAAAAAGAAAATATTGTTAAGGACTCCATTATTGATATTGATTCAACAGTATATATACACAAGGACACGTTACGAAAATTTGTGGATTCTGATATCGGGACACAGATAGGATTTCCAGAAACATGCTATCTATTCGCTTCACATCGAAAGTTCACCAAACAAGGTCATAACTTTTTCTGTCACCCAACTGAACAATTGTCAAATGAAATTGACAATTTAAGATCAGGTGGAAAAACAAATGAAAATAGTATGACAGACTTCACACTTTTAGTTTACATTTTACTGAATGGTGATTCTGTCAATATACATGAAATAAACCAGGATACATTCCTGTCAATAATGAGAACCATGTACAGAAACCCTCTTACTAACATTCTTACAACAGACTTTCATGATTCAGCAAAGCGACTTAAAGGGAAATATTTGAACATTAACAATGATGGTAATTATTCTTTTCAACATAGATTGATATCTGAGGCTGTTATGATATCCTACAGTGTCACTGATCCTGGAAGTGTTATACCATTGTTAGGGTTTGATTTCATTACAGAAATGGCCAGACCTCAGTTTTATCAACCAAGTGAAGGAGAAGTTATATTTTCTGTTCCAACATCATGTTACAGTCTACTGGCCCAGAGATTACTGCAGTTACTTGACACACATTACAATTCCAGGGGACAGCACATACCTTATCAGTTTGTACAGAATCTGTGTAAATCAAAGATAATAACAATGACAAGTAACAATATCTTACAGGAAATGATTAAACAATACAAGTACAATAAATTTCACTATTATGGAGAGTGGTTACATGATCATCGATTCTCAGGAAGTGTTCCCAATTATACAATCTCCACATCATATTTCTATTTACCATCAGCCTTAATGATGTTCTGTAACATTGACTCTATTTACCAATGTTTGTATGACAATATACACAACACACTGACATCAGAATCACACAGTGATGTAATGGAGGCATGTAAAGAGACACTGATGAAATCATTTAACTTTGCTATATGTACACTGGATGTAAAGAGATCAACTGTAATAATGAAGATACTTACAGATCACAATATAAAACATAATGATCCAGTTGATTTCTGTATCAACATAGTGACATGTCAAGGTGTACCTGGTGTACATGTCAGGTCTTTAACATTACTTCATTGTTAAGTCAGATATTCAGGTCATTTATAAAGTACAAAATCAATATTGATGACAACATGAAACAGTTGATTACATCAGTAATTGTAAACAATAAACATGACGGGGAACTAGTGAGAGCTATAGTGGTGTTTGTATGTCAACAAGGACAACTTGACTTTGTGAAGGAGGTGTGTGGGAAGTTTGATAGTAGTTTGTTTGATGTAGATTACATGATTATAGGGGCATGTAGAGGTAGTAATACTGAAGTAATACAATGGTTGATGGAGAAGTATCATGGGTTATATAATGTACAGGAGGTATTAAATATGGCTTGTTATTGGGGTTACATGGAGGATGTTCAAATTATACTTAACAAGTCTGATCATACTTTACTGGATATGAAGGAATTGATGACTGAGGCATGTAGATGTTGGAAGAGGGATAACACTGAACTTGTTAAATGGTTGTGTGAGAAGATTGATAATACTTTGTTTGATATGAAGACAGCTATGAATGTGGCATGTAGTAGTGGTAGGACTGAACTTGTTAAATGGTTGTGCGAGGAGTTTGATAATAATTTGTTTGATATGAAGACAGCAATAAATGCAGCACATAAATGGGGGAGAAACACTGAACTTATTAAATGGTTACAGAATAGATTTAGAGACAGTAATGAATTGAAGTGAAGTTTGTATTATTAATTGTTGTCATAATTTACCATTTACATTTTTTACATATTTTTTTTTCTCGCAATTTCTCATTTTAGTGACATTATTCTGATTCAGTATGTTACTCTGAATAAAATGAGGGGCCACACATGGGTTTAAATATTACAAATAAAAAAGTTACATTGGAAAAGCCATCAGACATGTTCTTCATTCTGCATAGATTAAAAATTTATCAAAAAACTTTTTTGCAAAAAAGGTGAAACCGTATGTATTTTCTGAACCAGTATGTTCTTTTGAGTAAAATGAGGCCCCACAAGTAGGGATTTAATTCTAAATTAAATTCGACATTATAAATAGAAATTCTATAACAACATGAACAATGTATGTTCCAATATAGATAGAAATTTGGTATAATTTATTGATTATATACATTTTTGTGTGTTCTAATGTGTATTTCTACTCCTTATTTTATTGAGATCTATTTCTGTATATATTCTAATATTTAAAACATCACATAGTTATTTGTATTGTATTATCCCCCACTATCCATAAATCTATTTTCAGTCTATAATATTTTCTATTATTTGAGTTTATTATGAATTTTCTCAAATATGTCAGAATCTGAATTATCTAAAATTGAATGTTATATACACAATCATATGTAACGTTCCATATTGTATCTTTATTTTAATCTGATATATTTCTGTAATTTCGATGAAATGAAACATCATGTAATTAATTGTATTTTATATTACTGGATGTATGGTATTAGTGTAAAAATAGTATTTATGTATCATTTTATTTAATTTTCACTGTCACTATAAAATGCACATTAATGTCCAGTTTTTCCCACCAACACAGTACCCTACCAAGAACCACCACAGTACACTGACAACACACACCAAAGAACCATACCAACACTTACCACAGTACCCTACCAACACATACCAAAGTACCCTACCAACACACACCACAGTACCAACCAACACACACCACAGAACCCTACAAACACAAAAAACACAGTACCCTACCAACACAGACCACAGTACCATTCCAACAAACACCACAGTACAGCACCAACACACACCACAGTCCCCTACCAACACACACCACATTACCCCTCCAACACATACCACAGTACCCTACCAACACACACCACACTACCCTTCCAACAAACACCACAGTACAGCACCAACACACACCACAGTACCCCACCAACACACACCACAGTACCCTATCAACACACACCAAAGAATCCTACGAACATACACCAAAGTAACCTACCATCACACACCACAGTACCTACGAACCCAAACCACAGTACCTACCAACCCACACCACAGTAACCTACCAACACACACCACAAAACCCTACCAACACACACCACAGTACCCCACAAACAAACACCACAGTACCCTACCAACACACCATTGTACCGTACCAACACACACCACAGTAACCCACCAACACATGCCACAGTACCCCAAAAACACACACCACAGTACCCCACTAACACACACCACAGTACCCCACCAACACATACCACAGCACCCTACCAACACACACCACACTTCCCTTCCAACGCAAACCACAGTACCCGACCAACACACACCACAGTACCCTACCAACACACCAAAGTACCCCAACAACACACACCACAGTACCCTAATAATACATACCACAGTACCCTACCAACACATACCATAGTACCCTACCAACACATACCACAGTACCCTACCTACACACACCACAGTACCCCACCAACACACACCACAGCACCCTACCAACACACACCACAGTACCTTACAAACACACAGCACAGTACCCACCAACACACATGACAGTACCCTATCAACACACACCACAGTACACCACAAACACACACCACAGTACACCACCAACACACACCACAGTACCCTACCAACACACACTACAGTACCCTACCAACACACACCACAGTACCCTACCAACACTTACCACAGTGCCCCAACAACATATTGCAAAGTACCTTACCAACACACACCACAGTACCCTACCAACACACACCACAGTACCCAACAAACATATACCACAGTACCCTACTAACACGTACCAAAGTACTTTACCAGCAAAACACTCAACAGTAACAACACACACTACAGTACCCTACAAACACATACCTCAGTACCCAACCAACACATACCAAAGTACCCTACCAACACACACCACATTACCCTTCCAACACACACCACAGTACCCTACTAACACACACCACGGTACCCCACCAACACATACCAAATTCCCTAACAGCACATACCGAAGTACCTTACCAACACACACCACAGTACCGTATGAACACACACCACAGTATTGTACCAACATATACCAAAGTACCCTACTAGCAAAACACTGAACAGTAATAACCTACCAATACACACCACATACCCTACCAACACAAACCACAGTACCTTACCAACACACACTACAGTACCTTTCAAACAAAACACTCAGCAGTATTCTACCAAAACACACCACAGTACCCTACCAACAAAAACCAAAGTACCCTTCCAACACACACCACAGTAAGCTACCAATACACACCACAGTACCATACCAACACACACCACAGTAACCTACCAACAAAACACCCAATTATAACTTATCAACAAAACACACCACAATATCCTACTAACAAACACACATTGACCTACCAACACACACCACAGTACCTCACGAACACATACCAAAGTACTCTACCAACACGCAAACCACAGTACAATACCAACACATATACCACAGTACCATACCAACACACACACACTACAGTACAATACCAACACATATACCACATACCATACCAACACACATACCACAGTACCATACCAACACACATACCACTGTACCATACCAACACACACACCACAGTAACATACCAACACACACACACACACACCACTGTACCATACCAACACACACACACACACACACACCACAGTACCATACCAACACACACACACCACAGTACCATACCAACACACACATCACAGTACCATACCAACACACATACCACAGTACCCCACCAACACAAACACCACAGCACCATGCCAACACACATACCACAGTACCCTACCAACACACACCACAATATCATACCAACACACACACCATAGTACTATACCAACACACACACATCACAGTACCCTACCAACACACATACCACAGTACCATACCAACACACACACCACAGTACCATACCAACACACACACCACAGTACCCTACCAACACACACATCACAGTACCATACCAACACACATACCACAGTACCCTACCAACACACATACCACAGTTTCATACCAACACATACCACAGTACCACTCTACAAGACCCTACCAACACACAAACCCCAACACCAAACTAACACATAACATATTTCCCTAACGACAAACACAACAATACCTACCACCACACACAACACAATACCCTACCTTTTATGTCTTCAACATGTTCATTATCTGCTTGAATGAACATAGAACAGATCTAATAGAAAAACATTGCCTAAAATACATTAAAAAATTTTTCAGATTTTCTCAGAAATCATACAGAACATTGTTTTGACAAATATGTAGACATTTCCGGTTTCATGAAACTTTATATAGAAGAGCATGTCACCAAATTATTTAGTTAGGAAATACGCAGGACAATTTCCTGAAATGAACTGTATCATATTTTTGGCGGAAGATTTAAAGCCTACTAATCTATAACCAGGAAAATCGCTAGCGCTCATTTTTAGTCTCTTCCGCCGTTTAATTCTAGGCTTTTTATTCAAAGACTTGGTTTTATGTTTATCTTAATTGATTGTTTCTAGCCAGCCAGACAAAAAGGGTAAGTATGAGCTATTACAATCCTTGCCATCGTCCATTAGCTATGCCAGGGTAGGCTTTTGTCGTCACTTGGCGTCCATCGTCCGTCCGTCGTAAACTTTTCATTCAAAGATCTTTTCCTCTGAAACCACTTAGCCAATTAGAACCATACTTGGTCACAATATTCTTTGGGTGGTTCTCATCTAATATGGCCACCAGCGGGGAACTTAGTTTTTAACATTCGGTCCAATGGAAAAGACATTTAAAGATCTTCTCAGAAACTACAGGTCAAAGTATGCCCAAACTTAGGCACAATGGTCCTCAGATGGTCCCTTCCAAAAAAGGCATCTGTCAGGTCCGTACCTTATCCAAGATGGCCGCCAGTAGGGAACTTAGTTTTAACATTGGACCCTATGGAAGCCATTCAAAGATCTTTTTCTCAGAAACAACCAGTCCAATTATATCCAAACTTAGGCACGTTGGTCTTTAGATAGTCCCTTTCAAAAAAGGTATCCGGCATGTCCGTACCTCATCCAAGATGGCCGCAAGCGGGGAACATAGTTTTAACATTGGTCCCTATTGAAAATACATTTAAAGATCTTCTCAGAAACTACTGGTCCAAATATAACCAAACTAAGACACACTGATCCTTAGATGGTCTCTTCCTGAAGGTATCCAGCAGGTCCAATTATAACCAATTACTCAATATAGTTTAGACATTGAACCCAACAGGGTAGACTTTCAAAGATCTTCTTCCAAGAAACTAACAGTCTAATTATAACCAAACTTAGTCACAATGGTCCTTAGATGGTCCCTTCCGAAAAAGGTATCCGGCGGGTCCATCCCAAGATGGCCGCCAGTGGGTAACATAGTTTAACATTGGACTTTATGGAAAAGACATTCAAAGATCTTCTTCTCAGAAACTACCACTCCAGTTAGAATCAAACTTTGTCACAATGGTTCTTAGATGTTTTATTCAGCAGGTCCATTCCTCAACTGAGATCGCCGCCAGTAGGGAATATAGCTATAGTTTTAAAAATACTTACCTGTTTTTGATTGGCTGCAGTTTAACTTAGCTGCATCCAATCAGAGTGTTGAAATGCAGATTTTAAAAATATAAGGTAACAATAAAACTTTAATAATGGTGTGTATTGATTTTTAAATTTGTCAAAATTTTCAAGATTTTGTATTGTTTCTTTACCTTTGAGGGTTCATTTCTATCTTGTTTAGTATTTTTTGAATTGTTATAACAGATGTCTTAAATGATCTATATTTTTTACAATAAGTCATACTGAATCTCTCATATCGATTTGAAACTTGTGTCTCCAAAAATGTGGCTTGATCTGCAAAGGATGGAGAGCAGAGCAGCAGATTGTGAACCTTGACTAGCGAAGATGCATTGCACTCTATGGAAACTTCTTGATCACAAAGTATATTTTGAATGTAACATTTTATGGAAAAAGTATAAATGTCCATGAAAATTTGCAAAATTGCTATTAATATATAAATGTTCACACATACAATTGACACTGTTAAATCCCACATATTTTACAAGGTTTGTATGAAGTATAACTAACTGTAGAATCCTTCACAATAAAAGTTAGAATTTTGCCTCTTTGTTTCACTGACTTTTAGCTCATCTGGCTATGCCAGGGTGAGCTATTGCCATCACTTGGCGTCGGTCGTCCGTCCGTCCGTCGTTAGCTCACTTTCAAAAATCTTCTCCTCTGAAACTACTGAGTAAAATGGAATCAAACTTCAACTGAATCATCACTTGGGTATCTAGTTTCAAATTTGTTATTTTCGATGTCTTATGTCAAATAACAGGGCTGTCGTTACTAAAAATAGAACATAGGGGTAAATAACAGTTTTTGGCAAATATCTCAAAAACCGTAACAGATATCTGACAGGGTAAAAATGATCAGCATGACAAGATCTACCCATGCTGATGGCCCATTTTTAGAGTTATTACCCTTTTTCTGTAAAATTTTCAAAATTTTGATTTTTTTCATTTTTTATTAAAAAAACTATAACGATAGAGGTTAAGTTTATATTGCAAAAATGTTCAGAATGTTATTGTCTACCCACATGGAAATTTTGAAGAAAATCCAAGGACCTTTGTTTGAGTTATGGCCCTTTATTGGTCAAATTTTTCGTGATTTTATACTATTTGTCCTTTATTTCAAAAACGCTTTGAGATAGAGGTCAAGTTTAAATTGCAAAAATGTTCAGCATGTCAAGGACTACATTTTATTGAACACAGTCAAGTTTTCTGACCTTTTCCAAACGGGGAATTTAGTTTATCATTTGACATAATGGGGAAATTCATACAAAGAACTTCTTCTTGAGAACCACAAAATGGATTTAATCCAAGCTTTGCATATATCATGGTTATGAGGAGCTGACCAAGTGTTATTACTTCGGTGCTGATCCATCATCCAATATAGCGATGGATTGGGCCCTAAGGGGAAATGCATAAAAAGATATCATGGAAAATCACTGAATAGATTCAATTTAAACATTGCATAAATGAAACTTGTGACATTTTGACCAAGCTTGTTACTTTGATGCTGATCCGGCTTCTGACATGGCCATCAGTAGCAAAACTTAGTTTAACATTTGACCAAGTGGGAAATGCATAAAAAGATCTTCTCATCCGAAACTGCTTGAACAATGTCAGTAGAATTTTGATATGATAGTCCTTGGGTAACCCACTTCAAAGTTTTATGTTAAATAGCTGCCAACAGGGAAGCAACGTAGATTAACATAGGCCCCTTAAGTTTGGAAACTGCATTCAAAAATCTTCTCTGAAACTGCTTGAACAATTTTAATTAAAGAAGTATGGCCATTTAGGGGTGAATTTTGTTCATATGTTGGGTCATTTTCACAATATTCTCAAATGTTGTCGAATATCATTTAAGGTGGTCTTTGGTACGTGTGCTTATTAGATATAAAATCAATATATGCCACATTTGTTTGTTTTCTGACTTATTAGCAGTCGAACATGGCTGGAAATATCCTTTTGTGTCCATTTAGCTATTTTACAGTGTATGAGGAGATGGTACTACTCAAATGACACTGAGAACCAAACCCTATTTTTCGTTTGGAACGTATAAACATCTGCCCTTCCAA
>MJUU01025412.1:12529-38848 GCA_002080025.1 Modiolus philippinarum
TTGTACTGTTTTGGTTGATGCAACAGTTGATCTCCATGTTTCTGACCCATAAAGAAGTACTGATTTGACATTAGAGTTGAATATTCTTATCTTTGTGGATGTTCGAAATACTTTGCTCCTCCAGATGGGTTTGAGAATTGCAAATGCTTGTTGCGCTTTCTTTTTTCTTGTATTTTCATCAACTGCTATGAAACCACTTCAGCAAATTCAAACAAACCATACAGGAATAATGTATGCTATGCAAGGTGCTTTGCAAAGATTGCTCATTTCATTCAGATCCACACAAAAAATGATCGACAGCGCGAAATTTGTATTTAACATTGGACCCTATGGGAAAAACATTATTTTGTCACCTCCTCTAAAACCATAAAAGCAAACTTAATCAATGTATTCAGGAATGGCGTATGAATTGTCCTTTACAAACCACTGAAGCAAACTCAACCATTCTTTATAGGAATGATGTATGAATTGTCCTTTACAGACCACTGAAGCAAATTTAACCAAAATTTTGCAGGAAAGATGTTTGGAATTTCAATAAGTAATTGACACCGAACCGTCAGTCTTCAACGAATAATTCGAGGAGAATGACAACATCAGAAAAAATAAGACATAATATGAGTACGGCACTGAACCGTCAGTCTAAAACGAATAATTCAAGGAGAATGACAACATCGGAAAAACTAAGACATAACATGAGTACGGCACTGAAGCGTCAGTCTAAAACGAATAATTCAAGGAGAATGACAACATCAGAAAAACTAAGACATAACATGAGTACGACACTGAACCGTCAGTCTAAAAAGAATAATTCAAGGAGAATGACAACATCGGAAAAACTAAGACATAACATGAGGACGGCACTGAAACGTCAGTCTAAAACGAATAATTCAAGGAGAATGACAACATCGGGAAAACTAAGACATAACATGAGTACGGCACTGAACCGTCAGTCTAAAACAATAATTCGAAGAGAATGACAACGTCAGAAAAACTAAGACATAACATGAGTACGGCACCGAACAGTCAGTCTAAAACGAATAATTCAAGGAGAATGACAACATCGGAAAAACTAAGACATAACATGAGTACGGCACAAAAAGGAAAAACGAAGACAAAACATGAGTACGGCACAAAAATAGGAAAAACGAAGACATACACACATTCAAAGATGAACAACACTGATTCAATAAAAATCCAGGTGAGATCAGTTGCACCGGTAGAGTAATCCTCTACTGCTTCTTATAAGACACCTGCTGTGTTGAACATGTCGACCCCGGTAGTAAAGTCAAATCCGGCAGAGGAAAAACAGACTATAGTTGTAAAGAGAAAGATCTGTTGTCATCTGGGAAACAGATATCACATAGCTGTCAACAAGATCGTGATGTCGACCGTAAAACTTCAGTGATGACCTAAAGTTGTGGGTAACACACTGTTGCTTAAGTAACCTATTTGTAAGCAACCTACATCTATAAAAGTAGTCACTGTATCGATCACAGGCGTTGAGTAGCGAATGAGTTGGTAGATGTAAACTTCATATGCTGGTGCTTTTGGAATGCTGCTAAAAAGGAAGTTGACAATTGGAAAAATGAAGTCATCGCGTTTGTCATACAGCCTAGTTTGTAGTGTACCTCTTTTGTCAATATCAAGATGAAGGTCAAGGAAGGAGGCCGATGTGGAATTATCATTAGTATCCTTAGCTTGATCTCTTTTGGATAGATAGGGTGAAGGTCAAGGAACGAGGCCGATGTAGAATTATCTGTAGTATCCTTAGTTTGATCTCTTTGAAGGTCAAGGAACGAGGCCGATGTGGAATTATCATTAGTATCCTGAGTTTGATCTCTTTTGGATAGATAAGGTGAAGGTCAAGGAAAGAGGTCGATGTGGAATTATCTGTAGTATCCTTAGTTTGATCTCTTTTGGATAGATAAGATGACGGTCAAGGAACAAGGCCGATGTGGAATTATCTGTAGTATCCTTAGTTTGATCTCTTTTGGATAGATAAGATGAAGGTCTAGGAACGAGGCCGATGTAGAATCATATGTAGTATCCTTAGTTTGATCTCTTTTGGATAGATGAGGTAAAGCTTAAGGAGTGAGGCCGATGTAGAATTATCTGTAGTATCCTCAGTTTGATCTCTTTTGGATAGATAAGGTATTGGTCAAGGAGTGAGGCCGATGTAGAATTATCTGTAGTATCCTTAGTTTTATCTCTTTTGGATAAATAAGGTAAAAGTCAAGGAACAAGGATATACAGAATTCTCTTCTGAAAATTGGAAAAAAGAAATATCTTTAAAAATCGATTTCTCAAAAAGTGTTAATCCGATACCGATGTTATCGCAAATTTGGCATCGCCCTTTATCTTGCCATTCCGATATTTGATGTCTCATCAGTATAGATATAGTCTAACTTCTTGAAAGGCCAAAAACTAGAAGATGTGAGAATGCTAATAGACAATAACTATAAAGATCTAAATAGAAAGCCAAAGGAGCTTCAGCAAAGACATAGTTTTACACGAGGGATATATTCTTTGGTTTTAAACATTGTAGTTAAAAGGTAATATATATTTAGGTTAAAAATCAATAAGATTGTGATTACAAATTTCATATTAATTTTGACCCAAAAATATCTCATCACAATGAAAACTTATGTTGATCTCGTCAACCAAGGATAACTCATGAAAACCTTCCGGTTTATTTCCAATGGGGTCCTTTAAAATAAGTATAAACGTAATTTAATTTATATTTATATTAAATTTAGTTTAATTTATCAAAATATTTCTCAGTTCAAAGTGTTAAAAGCAGGCGAAAATGGTAGTGCAGTTGGTCTTTAAGGTGGAGTCAATGTGATACTAGTTCTTCCTAATATCCAGTAAGTGACGTTTCACTTCTTTTTTAAATCGAATTATATTGGTTATCGATTTGATGGAATCAGGAAGTGAGTTCCAATCTTGGAAAGCGTTATAAAAAAATGATGTTGATTCTGTTCCTTTAATTTAGATTTGCAGACCTATCATAACCATGCCTGTATATAAACCTTAAGCTGTTTGTGTTTTGATATGATCAAAAAGATGAACAAGACATGTGTCAGTTGAATAAGCGCTTCTAAAACCTGATTGAAAATCGAATAATAAATTATTTTTTACTAAATGATCTTCCAACTGTTTAGATACTGATTTTTCTAAGAGTGTCAAAATTATACACAATATACTAACTGGTCTGTAATTTCCGACTTCAGTTCTACTGTTCTTTTTATATAATGGTTGGACCCGTGCAGATTTAACATCGGGGACAATGCCGCTCGTAATGAATTGATTGGTAATGGATAGGTTTGGTTTGTACATTTGCAGCATCCTTAATGAACACTACTGATATGTCTTCCATTCTTGTACTTTTAAATGGATTTAGATGGTATATTTCTTTATAGACAAATTCGCTGTCCACGGCTTGTAGTTCAGTTTTCAACTGATCAGTGATTACTCTTTGATAGTATTGTTTGAAAAGGTTTGAAGAGACATTAAATATTTTAGGACATGGCGGCAATTTGTCAACAAGCTTCGATGCAACGGTAGTGAAAAAAGTGTTAAAACATTTGCTATTTCCTTCCGATCGTGGCAAGTACCACCATCTACACTAAGTACAATACTTGCATTTTTTTTCTGTTTACAACTATAACCTAGACCGTTCAGCTGTTGCCAGTTTTTTTTCGGATTGTTTTCGTTTTCTTCTATTATATTATAAAAGAAATCTTCTTTTGCTTTTTTTATTTCTCTTTGTACCTTATTTTTAAACTTGTAATATTCAGAAATTATTTGATTACTGTTTGATTTCTAATATAGTTGTAACTGTTTATTGCGATCTCTGATGTTTTCCTGTATTTCTGATGTCATCCATGGTTCCGATTTTTGTTTAATTTTAATTTCTTTATATGGAGCAATTTTTTCGAGAGATGAATGGAAAATTTCTCTGAATTTCTTCCAAGCTTTATTAATGTTTCTACATAGATAGAGAGCAGACCAATCAGCATTTTCGAGTTGTTCGATAAATTTTTCTTTGGTTTAATGTTTCACGGATCTCACCTGAACAATGTGTTCTTTACCTGTTTTTAATTTAGATGTTTTCCTAGTGCAAAAGGTGATAAAATGGTCATTTATTCCAACTTTAAGAACTCCAGACTGACTTATTTTCTCCTCATTGTTACATAAAACAAGATCAATCAGGGACGATGAAGCAGCAGTAATTCTAATTGATTCATCAATTAACTGTTTAAGGGAGAACACATTAAGCACATTATTGTAATTTTTAAGTAGAGGTGATATTTTATTCCTCGTACAAATATTAAAATCACCAAGAATGATTACTTCGCAATCCGGTCTTATTTTATTAAGGATGGCTTCAAATAATTCTGAAAAGTTATTTTGTTTAAAATTTATTTATCTATTTTCGAATCAGCACCGAATACGAGACTACTAGATTGGTGAATTCTCTCGGGAACTTACAGTTGGAGTTAACGTGTGTGTTATGGTCTCATTAAATGAAAGGATGATATGAAACCCCAACAATGACCACAACCTACAACCAAACACTACCCACTAATTACATATGTTCATTTAATCCATATACTTTGGCAAAATATTATATATGCATATATATTCATGTAAAGTAAAGAATCCTGAAGGCAAATCTTAATCACCTTTACGGTTACAGTTGTAAAGAAATTATGAAACGGTTTACCCTATTACAGTTTTAAAAATGTACAATGAATACATGAACACCCGGTGACATTGACAAGTACTATAATTAACAGTAAATTTTAAAAAAATGCTAGTATTTTACAGTTATGATGAATATGTCTTATCAAACATAACTATGTAGCTAAACTAAAGAACTTTTCTAAATATAGTTTAGGTGGATCCATGTTCAGTTTTTATCATCTATTATCTTAGAATTTTTTTTCAAAAGAATACCTAATATTTCTACATAATTAATTTAACAAAAGGTTAAGCAGAAAGAAAGGTCAGTTTCATTCCAGTTTGCTTGACTTCAACATTGTCTCTATCCGAATTAGTTACTAAAGATATAAATGAGTTAAAAAATTAATAATTATAGCTATTCAATTATTTAATACTGTAGTTATGATGACCCCTAAATGCTTTGTTTTGGGTCGGTTTAACATGGTGATGGGATGTTGTCTTCTTGACATTTACCCGATTTCCTTTCTTTTTCATATTAATTTGATTCATTACAATGGCAGTTTTTCGATTAGTGCAGTGGGCAGAGTTTAGTGAAAGTGTCACTTTCAGGTATGATACAGGTAACGGATCTCCTACTGACAGAAACATAACAAGGTTCCACATAGATTATAGTTATATTTAATACTTGAATGCTTATTCTAGCAATTAAATAATTTCTCTCAAATAATATGATTGCAGTATAAAAACAAAATACTTTGCCCTCATACAAATAAATCTCATATGAAGACTTATGACATGAATGAAGAAATAATAATATGTAATTCCTAAACGTTCTGATAATTTGCGGACATTATTTTTTTGCAAGCAATCCTGATATAAAATGACTTACAAGATGTATAATTTACATATATATTTTGTATATTATAGTATCGGGTTTTAATATTGCCACAAAAAATTACCAAGGAACCATAAAGTATAGTCGTTGTTTTTCAGTTACTAATTTTCTACAATACAAAATACGTCTTACCTCTTAAGGAGGTTCGCTCCTCATGTTTTGGGATTTTTGCTAGATTTTCGGAATTCTCTGGTTTTATCCATTTAAAAGCATTATAATTTTTTGCCCATGGACCCCCTTAATTTTTCCCATAATTTCATTTTAAACATCTTTATGAGCATTCCGTAAAAAAAATCATAAAATTTTATTTATTCTGTCACATTCATTCGTGGTTAAACCTTGCTAATATTAATTCTATGAAAAATCCGAGGAGTTCAGTTTCCCGCCAAATTTTCAATCACTTATAACTCAAAAACGAGATCATCAACCCATCAATTTTTTTCACTTAAATTTTTCTTTTTTAATTTTCTACCATAAAATCACATTTATTTGAAATCCTATTTATTTTCATATGGAGTAGCAAACCCCCGTAACTCGCATCATACCTAAAATTCTTTGTTATATATGTACTTGATTGAATATTATTTGTAGCTAAGGTTTAACTGTTATATTCAGAATGTTTATCCAAGTCTACAATTAATTGACATTTGACAAATAAACACGATTGAGCAGTGGCAGTTCTTATGATAAGTACTGTTAGTTGATTGAAACATTGATCATATGTAAGAAATGAAACGGAAAGCTCTTTTGTTTAAAAAAAATCTCTAGAAACATAACACATTATATACTGTGGAATTTAGCTTTGAAAGTCAAATAGCATGTTGATTGTAAAATTTTCAGTAAATGTAGATCTTGAACTTACATGTACGTGTCTTAACGCCGACAGAGTGTTTAATGGGACAATTAAAATAGAAGCTAGCATTACATAGGTACTTTGTATTATCAGACAAACCTTTTTCTGTAGATTTCAGTATTTTTATCTGAATATATACCACTTTTTATCCTCCCATCGTTAAGAAACAACTTCATCTTCTGCATATGTAATGCACTCTGCAAAATCAAAATTCTGAATTATCAACACAGTGAAATACATTGCGATAGGTATGCTGTAATAAAGACCTACGATTGATCTTAACATTTTGACCAATAGAAAATAGTGATATCTTTTCATTAATTTCCAACTACCACGAAAACAGCGTCTTTATTTGTTGGTTATTTGTGTTAATGTAAATTTTGTTACCTGTCACTAAGCGTGTTGCGATTTTAATCATGATATGTACTTTCCGAAAACCAATTATTTTTTGAAATTTTACAATATCCAATTTTTGAAAATGTTTAAAACTAAGGAGTATCTCCCACGTGCAAAGCTCTGTCTTTAGCTGGTTATGGCTTTCTATTTAGATCATGTTGGTTGTTTGTTCTCTATCAGCCTTTATATAGATTTTAGTTTTTGGTCTTCCAAATGTTTAAACTCAATCTGCACTGATGATACATAAGATGACGAAACGGCCATATGTAGATATTAAAATTTGCGGTAACTTCGGTATTTTTATTTATACATGAGAGACATGTATGAGATATGAAGATTATAAAATGCAATTAAGGCTGAACACATTGCTTAATGAAAAATAATAAGAAAGAAGGTTTAATGTCAGTGACTGTGTATTATTACAACTGTTTTGCCTACATGTTTGCCTACATGCAATTAAGGCTGAACACATTGCTTAATGAAAAATAATAAGAAAGAAGGTTTAATGTCAGTGACTGTGTATTATTACAACTGTTTTGCCTACATGTAGCATAAAGCCCAATATTCATGAATTATTTCGTATCATTAATTATTTCGTGTTTCGAAAGGTTGATAATTACTCAATATATTGAAGCACAACTTAATTTGAAAATGTATGTGAAATGAACATTACAAAATGCAATTAAGACTGTACACTTTGTACTTGTAATGTTTGTTAAGTTACACACTATTTTTTAAATACTAGTAGACATTGTGGGACCAAATTGTTGGACCAAATGGAGTTTAAAGGTGGTTAATTTTGAAAAATGAAAAGTGTCGGTGACTGTGTATAATTACAAATATTTGGCTACATGCAACATAAAAAACTCCAGTATTTCGTCTATCGAAAGGATATAAATTAACAACTACATTAAATACAACTCAATTTAAAAATGATCAAATGTGTCATGTTTTATTTTTGACAAACAAATTGCAGGGATAAAAGTAAAACAAAGTTTTTGTAATTGTAATAGAGCTGCTATACAGTCACTTTGTAATAATGTATACATTTTCAATCGCCCCTTCAACAGGTGTCAAATCGTTTTTACGTTTTTCTCTAGTTTGCACTTCCTGTATAACACAATGATCAAGTATGACAAAAACCTTTGTTTTGTATGTTGCTGGTATAAAATAATACAAGACGTTCGTAAAATATTCATTTTCGTTAACTGTGTCTAATGAATAAAACAAAGCAAACTTAAGTTAACAGCAATTTATTTTAAGTGCATCACTATAGCAGAGTTGGGTCTATGAGCCAGGTTATCCATCCGTTTGTCGGGCTAAAAGCTTACATAGTTTGTGATATCTGATACCAAAGCACCTTAACAGATCTTCCTAAAAATTTACCTAGCGAAAATACACATTTTAATAATGCTCAAATGCTTCATATGATTTTATTAAAAAAGTCACTTTGACATTTGATATTGATTGCTCCATTTACAGTAAGTCTGTCAAGATGGCAGAATGAATATATTTTACCAAAGAACTATATAGTTGCTTTATAGGGATTTACATAAGAGGCCACTTCTTTAAAGAATAGTGACTTTATTTAAAAGTTTATATCAAACCTTGTTAATACATTTAACATGATAATGATCGTTAGTCACATTTTTTAGTTATTTCCTATCTGCTTGTCTGTAGCACAGTCCGTTATGCTGAGAAGTGTGCATCACTACCCATACGGTTTTACATTGTCTGTAGCACAGTACGTTATACTGAGAAGTGTGCATCACCACCCATACGGTTTTACATTGTCTGTAGCACAGTACGTTATGCTGAGAAGTGTGCATCACTACCCATACGGTTTTACATTGTCTGTAGCACGGTACGTTATACTGAGAAGTGTGCATCACTACCCATACGGTTTTGCATTGTCTGTAGCACAGTACGTTATACTGAGAAGTATACATCACTACCCATACGGTTTTACATTGTCTGTAGCACAGTACGTTATGCTGAGAAGTGTACATTACTACCCATACGGTTTTACATTGTCTGTAGCACAGTCCGTTCTGTAGCACAGTAGGTTATGCTGAGAAGTGTGCATCACTACCCATACGGTTTTATATTGTCTGTAGCACAGTACGTTATGCTGAGAAGTGTACATCACTACCCATACGGTTTAACATTGTCTATAGCACAGTCCGTTATGCTGAGAAGTGTGCACCACTACCAATACGGTTTAACATTGTCTGTAGCACAGTCCGTTATGTTGAGAAGTGTGCATCACTACCCATACGGTTTTACATTGTCTGTAGCACAGTCCATTATGCTGAGAAGTGTGCATCACTACCCATACGGTTTTACATTGTCTGTAGCACAGTCCGTTATGCTGAGAAGTGTGCATCACTACCCATACGGTTTTACATTGTCTGTAGCACAGTACGTTATGCTGAGAAGTGTGCATCACTACCAATACGGTTTTACATTGTCTGTAGCACAGTCCGTTATACTGAGAAGTGTGCATCACTACCCATACGGTTTTACATTGTCTGTAGCACAGTCCGTTTTACTAAGAAGTGTGCATCACTACCCATACGGTTTTACATTGTCTGTAGCACAGTACGTTATGCTGAGAAGTGTGCATCACTACCCATACGGTTTTACATTGTCTGTAGCACAGTCCGTTTTGCTGAGAAGTGTGCATCACTACCCATACGGTTTTACATTGCCTGTAGCACAGTCCGTTATGCTGAGAAGTGTGCATCACTACCCATACAGTTTTACAATGTTTGTAGCACAGTCCGTTATGCTGAGAAGTGTGCATCACTACCCATACGGTTTTACATTGTCTGTAGCACAGTCCGTTATGCTGAGAAGTGTGCATCACTACCCATACGGTTTTACATTGTCTGTAGCACAGTCCGTTATGCTGAGAAGTATGCATCACTACCCATACGGTTTTACATTGTCATACCTGGGATTTTACACTTAATGGTACACGTGGATAGAAATAGTACATGGCTTATCTTGCTTGTGGAGTATCGTCCCTCAGAGCTATCAAAATACAATTTAGTCCCTGTACAAATGGGTGACCAGTTGAATAATTAAGCCACTTATCTTTTGTATAGGATGAAAACTACATTAAACAAATGGCATCGTGTTGGGAGAGCTGCCTTATTTCCTGCATACAAAACTCTTGTAGCAAGCACTTTTGGGTGACGCATGGATGATCGTAGAGAAAAAAAAACATGTACTTGTATGTCGTCATTTCACCAATTTTTACATTAATCATTTGTTTGTACAAAATAATAGAACAGATTTGGCTCTTGGTTGCCTTGATACATTATTTAGGCCTAATAATTACACATGTAACCCTTAACAAGATTAATGTAAAATAATAGATGAAAAAATATAACGAACCTATTTTCTAACATAAGTTTTTTTGTTGACATTTCAGATGAATACTGTTCTGTCTGTTCAGAAGTATCAGAGTTTTGAACTGTAGATTGTTATTTTCCAGATGCACGTGAGGTATTGTTATCCGTCGACATGTTCAAATCTAGCATATCCATATCTTTGTGATTTTGTAAGTTATATAGGTATTTAAATAAATGATTTTTCAAGAGTGTATTGATTGAAAAATAGGTAAACAAGTAATTTCCGTTTATTAATAGTATTTAAGTATATAGTTTTCACCACTATTCATACTAGAACATGGTTTGGTATCGTATTGCGGTACGAGCTCCCTTTCTGTTTCTTAAATTTCAAAATCAATTAAAGAAATTTTATAACAATATATAAATAAACGTAGTTTACAAAAATGTATATTAAGTAATTCAATTTCTTTCTCTTATGAAACATCTGCAACAAAATATCAGGAAATATTTTGCGTAGTATTTCGCGGATTAATATTATATGTGCAGTGTAACATCCCCCGCGTGAATTGTTAAAACCTGCGTCATTGAATTAGAACCAATCAAATACAATAACTACATCAGATAAACGGATATGATTTATCGAATATCTATTAGATAAACTTTAACTATCTTAACATAAACGATTTGGTTATTATATCATCGAACGAAACATATTTAAAGAGAAAATGTACTAACAGGAAATACAACTTAATTAGCGGATTGACCTATGCTGGTCAGTTGGCATTTCTTTCAATTGTTTTGAGGATAAAACGGATTCCAAGACTGACAGCCTGTCACTTTCCCAAAGGTAGCCAAGTTTCTTTAGATGTGACGTTTAAATCACTCTCCGGGGCTGCCCTTCGAGTCGTTTGGATCTGAAACACTGCAGGACTTCAGACAGTCTGTCCCACACATCTTTACTGGATCTTGAGAGTGATATCAACCTTTTGTGTTTATTATGTAGCTCTCTGTCCTATTCAAGACCCAAAATATATGATAAGGTTATGTGCCATTGCTTTACAGTTGCCATGGGAACTTTATCAATATTTCCTCCTGTCAGCCTAAGAAGCCCTTTTCTGAATAAATGTAAGCGGTCCTCCGCACAAGTTTCCCTATTTCATTGGAGACCCAATTTCAAAGCCATCTTAATCGGAAGATTTAAATAAACCCTGCATTTCACCATCTCTAAATAAAGGAATTTAGTTGGGTTCTCGAGGAGGGTTTCCATCACTGCCTGACGGGTATGATTACCCCTAACGTCGCTACAGAAAATGTGTTTTTCTTCTTCAGGTCGTCATATTTGATATCTTTTACTGTTTTGTTTGGCATACCATTTTTTTGTTGCATAGTTCAATCTGCTGAATTGGCAATGTTATTGTTTGTTTGGTCGAATATTTTTTTGCACGGCTATTTTCAGATTCTGAAATGCAAACAAGGTTCTTGTTACTATTTTTTTTAACCATTGTGCTTGTAGAGCATGGCTATTTAGTCCAGATCTACTCACGCGGATCAAAGCTCATGGATGCAAAAAAACAAGTCTAAAATATACATGTATGCCCGTTTATACGTCGCGGATGCGCAAATGTTCCAATTTAACAATTTGCTAAAATTTCAATAAACATAGTTTGTATGGTTTAGATGTCCAGTTTTATGGCGATGATGAAAATAGGATATTTAATACAGAATATATACTAGAGAAGTACCGTTTTATTTGAGATCTACAAATTATAACAATCTATTTAATAGATTGTTATTATTTTTCGATCTCACCACTGAGATTGACACAGGATTGACATATATCATATATTACGATACATATGACTTTTCACTTACAGTGTGAATGGTGCCATGCATAAAATAGATCAGGCTTACAACATTTTAAATCATCAATTGATGCAGAATGTCACATCTTCTCAGCCATTTGTTATTCTATCCCCGCATGTTGGAATGAATTACATTCGTATACCAAGACAAATCGAGTAAGCATATTGTTATTTGGGGAAAATTTGGCATTTTGATTAACAGCCTATGTCTGCTGAATGAGAACCTCAAGTTTATACTTTTTGAAACTTTTTAGCGTCTTTCGGTAATGAATTTCTCATCTTTTGGTGATAGTACTGCTGACGAGGCATTAGTTGCCGACATGGCCACACAGTACTTTATAATTTATTGTAGTTGGAGTTGACATTTTTTATGGTCTCGTGTGCATTTACTCCATATTTGTCGTCAAAATATTACCCTTCTCAAGCACCAGATAAGAACACATTCTGGTATTTGAGGTCTTTATCACCTGACTATCCGTCATATGAAGTAACACAGACCTACAGTATATTCTAGAGCCTATGATTTTATCGTTTAACCTTACCAACCAAAGTCTTCTTGTATATTCTGTGT
This sequence comes from Modiolus philippinarum, assembly GCA_002080025.1. Lineage (NCBI taxonomy): Eukaryota > Metazoa > Mollusca > Bivalvia > Mytilida > Modiolidae > Modiolus > Modiolus philippinarum. The sequence goes on from MJUU01025412.1 coordinate 25,155, forward strand.
ACTAGCAAAATTATCCCCATTGTCTTCGTGTGGAATGTGTAAACCTGTACTTACAGTGTCAACTGCAACAAAACAAATAAACAAAAGTCTGATGTGGGCATGGAAAACAGTATTTAGTAATAAAATTAATGATAAGAAAAGATTTTAATAAGAAAAAATAAGTTCTTACATAAACATTGAAACCAGAGGCTCTCAGGAGCCTGTTATCGCTAACCTGACTTTCAGTTGCCACGGACATAACTATTTACCGCTAAATGTGGCAAAGTTTTGATTTCTATTGCCTTAGAATGAATCTTCCCATATTAGGGCCAATATTTTGACTGTTTCCCTTTGGCCATCTTGTATGAATGGCGATAATAATTAAATACCGAAGTCACTGTGGATTTACTTTCTGCATATGCGCATTTCGACAACTTATGTCTCATCAGTGCAGATAAAATCTAAACGTTTGGAAGACCATCAAATGAAGAAAAATAATCACAACCTTTAAAGGGTACCACCCAAGGACTATTGTGACTAAGTTTGGTTCCTATTGACTATTTGGTCTAGGGAAGAAGATCTTTGAATGCATTTCCCATAGGGTCATATGTTTAACTATGTTCCGGGTGGCGGCCATTTTGGATTGGAACCAGACCTGACGAACACAATTTTAAACAGGCTCATGAAACGATCGTTGTTACCAAGTTTTGTTCCATGGGTCAAGTAGTTTCGGAGATCTTTGAATGTGTTTTCCCATAAGGTCCAATGTTAAATTATGTTTACAATTTTCAAAGAGGACCACCCATGGAATATTGCGACCAAGTTTGGTATCGATTCCGAGAAGAAGAATCTTGGAACTGTTTCCATAGGGTTTACTGTTAAGCTATGCCCGCTTGCAGCCATCTTGCATGAAGTGCGAAACCTGACACACAAATGTAAAATGTAGTCCTTTATACTCTGAATATAAGTCAAACGTATAAAAATTGTATTTCTTATTATGTATAGGTTAAACAATGATTTACCATGTTTTATGGACTATAAAGCCCTCGGCGTAAATGTTAAAACACCTATTTGGGTTATCCGACTTTTTTCACAAATTTACAGGGAAAGCACATTTTTGTTATTAAATGTAACCTCTATCTTTTAATGTTTTAATGTATAGAACAAAAAATCTAAACTTTTTTTTACAATTTTACGGAAAAGGGGCAATAACTCCAACACGAGTCATTAGATTTTCTGCAAAATTAAACACCTGGTAGATCTCATCACGCTGATCATTTTACCTTGTCAGAATTTGATATCTGTAATGATTTTTGGGCAATGTGCTAAAAACTGCAATTGACCCCTATGTTCTATTTTTAGTAACAGCTGCTATGTTGTTTGGTCATTGGATAATTGAACACAATTTTGAGAAGCCATACCCTAGTGATGATTCAGGCCAAGCTTGGTAACAATTGGCCCAATGATTTCAGAAGAGACGATTTTTGAAATTGTTGACGGTCGGACGGACAGACGACGGACGACATACGGACGACGGACGCAAAGTGTTGGCAGTACATTACATGGCCTTTTAGGTCAAGTGAGCTAAAAAGACACTATTGAATTAGTCACAACGATTTTTTAAATATCTTTTTCAGTAAAGTTAAAGGATATAATGTACACTAGCTATTTTTTGCCGTTTCAGGCCATAGAATACCTTAATGTTACAAGTAATGAAGTTGTCTATGACATTACTATTTTATTTTAACAAACTTTTTAGTCGAAAACAGAAGGAGTATAGTGCTCAACGCCCTGGCATCTATCGATTAATCAAACCACGTGGGTCTGAAGTTCACCTCGATTTAAACCAAAATCTTAATTATGTAAATACCTAATAAAATAAGACAGATAAATAATATTTTCGACAGTAAAATCTTAGAATCACCCCCGAAAATCCTAGAATACGTTTTGGCTATCACCATTCTAATGCAATGATTAAAATCAATTATCAATAATACCGGATGTAAGTTTTTTTTTCATATGCGCCTCCAGGTTCCGACAGTAAATCGTAGATATAACTGCCTGAAAATTTTAACGTTATCCAATCAGAATTGATGTTAGAAACACGATCGTATTAGAATCAGCAATCATTGGCAGTGAAGTGTGTGTTTCATTAGTTTGTTGGTTTGCTTAAAACTTTGAATATATCAGTAAGTATATAAAACGTAGCAGAACATGATACATGTGTATTTTATTAGGGTCTTATTTGAAAGAAAAATGCAATTGCGACTTAAGCTGTGGCAAATTTCTTTGTTCGTACTTAATAATATTTGTCGAGAAGATAATACTCTTATAATGATAAAATTAGAAACTATTTCTATATAGTAAAATAAAATTTAAATATACTATAGAAATCTTAATTGAAATTTGAAATTCTCAAAGAAGAAAATAAATGGCAAAATGATATTAATATCCATTTCTGGTAAAACCATTAGATTGATTATAATCCGATTATCAAGCTTTCATATTTATTGCTTTTGTAAAATATATATTTATTACACATAATGAAAGAGAAACTTGCATACACGAAATTTTGGCATTTAACTAATAAGATCAACCGCATATTTTAAAAAACAATTAGAATTTAAAAGTATTTAAAATAACGCCACCAATTTTACTTAAATAAATGTGCCAGTGAGTTGGATTCTTAACAGTACTGAATGTATTCCATGCAATTGTCCGTAAAAAAATTCAACATGTTTTAATTGACTGTGTAGATGTTAACGATATCAAGCGTGATTTTTATTCTGCTGATTGTCTTAAAGACCTATTTACAAACGTCGCTGGCGACAGAATCGTTCAATTTTTAAAAGCAATCAATTTATTAAGTAAGATTTAAATGGATCAATTTTAAACAAGTTTCTAATTTCTAATATTGTTACTGTTCAACCAGACTTTCTTCTATTATGTTTTTAACATTTTACACATTTGTTTTTACTTGTATAAAGCTATATGGTTTTATATTGATATTTTATGTATTAATTAAAATTGTTCCAATATACTCAACAGTTCTCGCCACAATATAGCTGAAATATTGCTGAAGTTGGCGTAAAACATCAATAAATCAATCATTCAATCTTACCAGGACTTGATTTTGCACTTTCTACTTTAGAAACATCCCTTTGGTCTGTTTAAAATTTTTCTTTGTTTGATTTGGTTGTTTTTCTATGAATATAAAGATTAAATAAGGGCAACTTGCGGATTAAAGTCTTAGATAGTCTATAATCTTAGATCTACTGCTCCTGTAAACTATTTTTATGATAAATTATGACGGGAAAAGTAAATTTATCTGTAAACGAATTAGATTTACATAAGCTTTAAAATGACCCTGTCCTCTAAATTTCGTTTTCAAGAACAAATCACCGATTACTGCATATTGAGCTGACTTTGTCCTTATGTCAAAACGGATGTCATTTTATATCAAATGAACCCTTTGTGGAAACAATAAAGAATGCATATTCAGTAAAATCCCATGAATTTGTTACGGTAATATCAGGGGACGTGATATATCAATGTGAATCAATACATTTGACCATGTGGCGAAAAAAGAATCCTGGTGTATTTTGCTTTTTTTAAAATTAATTTTTATATTTCGCTTTTGAAATGTAATTAAAATTTTTAAAATAAAATATAATTAAATGCATTGTTTTGAAGTTTCATAGTGAAAGTTTTGACCTGGTGCACTTTTCAACTAAAAGCGCACACTGAAAATATGCTTCGGTCAACATTTTATACCCAAATGAAACTTTTTCAAGTTTCAGTTTGTGTTTAAAACTACCTGAGAGGAGTTGCATGACAACAGAATTATGGCCTGAGGCTACGGTGTATCCCAGTTCCTAGTGGTATTATCGAAACTCCGAAACTTTCAGCACAATCTACCTCGCAATTACTGAGCAGAGTTTCAGTTCCGTATTCCACATAACACGAGATCAATTGCAAGATAGGTTAAACATATCCTTAAGCTACATCTGTAGCTTAAGGATATGAGGTCATTGCAATGCTGGAATTCTTGATTGATAACATATTTGTAAAATATGTTGGACAAGTTTTCCAGCAGACAATACGGATATCTATGGGGACTAATTTTGCGCCACTTTTAGCAGATTTGTTTCTTTATTCGTATGTAGCCAGGTTCATACAAGGGCTAGTTCCGAAAAAGACAATAAGCTAGCCAAATCCTTTAATTTCAGTTTCCGTTATATAGAAGATGTTCTTTCATTGAACAATCCTCAATTTAAGGATAACCTTCATCTTATATACCCAAATCAACTCGAAATTAAAGAGACCACTGATACACCATCATCAGCATCATACCTGGACCTATACCTCTACATTGACAACTCTGGACGACTGAAAACAAAACTTTACGACAAACGTGATGATTTTGACTTTCCAATAGTGAACTTCCCGTTTTTGAGCAGTAATATTCCCATTTATATGGCGTGTACATTTCGCAACTCTCATTCACTATTGCCGTGTTTAGTTTGTACAGCGATTTTGTCAACAGAGCGAAATTACTGTCTCAAAAACTTATACATCAAGGGTATGTTCAGTCACTGTTGCAATTGTCACTACAGAAGTTTTACGGTCATCACCACAATTTGACAGACCATTACAAGGTTTCTGTTTCACAAATGAGAACAGATATCTTTGGGTAGATCCAGAGATTGTTACCGGACTGACCAACACCGACTGTGACAATACCGGACTTTTCACTGGCAGTGTGACGGGTGCCACGCGTGGAGCAGATCATGCTTTCCCTTCCGGAGCACCTGATGATACCTCAGTTTTTATAGGGGTTCACACTGCTAGTGCTTTAGTTTTGTGACGTTCTTGTTCTTTTTTGTTTATTTGTTTTGTCTTTGTCATACTGTCTCAATTCGTGTTGCTGTGAATTGCCGTGATTTTGGATTTATGATTTTCGAAATTCCCCTTTCCTCTTTCATGCTTCGGTATTCGTTTGCCGATGTACTGTTACCAAGTCCCAATATCATAATTTCGAAAACAGTTGGTACATTTCTCGCAATCAATGATATATATAACCCAAAATCCTTTTTTTAAGTTGTAACTGAGATTTTCCTGGACATTAACGCCGTACGCACGCACGACGAACAGTAAAACAAAATCCCCGCACTATCGCTGGCGAGGGGATAATAATGTGTATGAGTAAAAATGCATAATTCAAGTTGTGATCACGTTTCTTTTTACATTAAGCAAAAAATGGCTCATTGCACATTAAACTTCAAAGAAAGCTAAACGAATCAATGTTTGCAAGGTATCATCGCTTGATATTTGAGAATTCCAAAACAGAATCAGTTGAAACACTCTGAGAATATTTATGGATAAAGTCTGTCCTCAGCTCCAAAAGACAGTAAGTTAAAGGGACAAAAAAGACAGTTTGAAATCATTTTTTGGAGATACACAAGTGCAAAATACAAAGAATAATGAATGGAGAATAGAACGTCTCTGTAAAGTATGTCATAAAGGACACGGAATATGAATTCAAGAAAACAAACATTCAAGATAGCTGGGACACAGCTAGGAGACTTAGACTTTGTTATCGTTGTTTAAGTGACAATCAAATCGAGAAAACATGTACAAGAAGTAGAATTTGTGCATTAGGCATGTAAGGTGGTTGTAGAGAACTACATAATAGACTTCTACACCATTGACATACAGGAAGACAAAGTAAAGAAATAAAAATGACCCCTACAGAGCTCTCAACAAATTCTGAATCGGAAAAGTCGAATACAGACCAAGAAGATGATAAATCAAATTCTCGAACACATGCAACAATGGTTGCACAACAGTCAAAGGTTAGTCAATTTACTACTCTTCGTGTTATTCCAGTATATTTGAAAAATAGTAATCGTAAGGTAAAGCCAACGCGTTACTGAATGATGCAAGCACAAAGACTTACATTAACGCTGATGTCGCCGAAGAATTAGGGCTTGCAAGGAAATTTACAACAAGTATCTGTAAACGTGCTGAATGGACAAACAGAAACCATCCAAACAATGCCGGTCAAATTTGAATTGGAAAGCATTAGGCATGTCAAGACTGAGATAACACCATTAGGCATGTGAAGACTGAGATAACAGCATTCACAACTAACAAAGTAACCGGAGTGCTTAATGTAATCGACTGGAATAAACATGCTCGTAAATTGTGCCATCTGAAAGGTCTAGAATTTCCATTGGTTGGAGTAAGACCGTATGCGGATGGACTTATTGGTCGCGATCATCCAGATCTTCATTATTCATATAGAGATATTAGGGGTAGACCTGCAGAGCCGATAGCTCGATTGACACAACTAGCTTGGACTTGTTTTGGAAATCCATATGATGGCTTACACGGAAAACATCAAACTAATTTTGAACAAACGTTTTTTGCCAAAGACAAGCGATCTTTTGAAGAGTTAAATCAAACTTCGCGACAATTCTGGGAGATTGAAGAGTTCAGTAATAGTAATTTTAAAGATGGAACTATCAACAATGAAGATAAGATCGCAATGCAAATGGTAGAGAAGACGCTGATGTATGAAAATAAACAATATCAAGTGGCAATACCATTGGAAAGAAGTCAACGTATATAGATGACCGTATGGATTCAGTACCAAATGACAGATTGACTTGGAATTGTACCATCAGTTATCGGACTTGCGGGAAAAAGCAGGGATGCATGCAAGGAAATGGTTGTCAAACCCCCCCCCCCCCGAAATATTAGAAGAAGTTCCGATTGAGGATCGTGCAAACAAGTGGACTTAGATAATGGATTGCTTCCACAAGTTAAGACGCTAGGATTGTTGTGTGAGTCTTTTCGTTTAAAGCTAACATTATTGACTCCGAAGTACTTTTTACAAAACGTAAGATATTACAGAAGATAGCAACAATATCTGATTCTTCGGGATTTTTGTCGCCTTACATAATTCGAGCAAAAATTCTTAAACAAGAAATTTGGTCTGTTGGATATGACTGGGACACACCACTAGACGACGTTTTGATAAAAAAGCACAATTATGGTTTGATGAGTTGCGGGAACTAAACAACTTGAAAATTCTGAGATGTTTACAATTTTGCAGAAGGTAGCAGATCAACAACGTTGCACACATTTGGAGATGCGTCCAAGGATGCTTATGGAGCAGTAGTGTACATTAGATATTTGTATGACAGCAGAAAGATATATGTTAGACAGGTAGCTGCAAAATCGTGAGTTGCAGCATTAAACTCAACCAGTAATCCACGTTTCGAATTAATTGCTTCAATTACATGAACTAAGACTAGCGTTAAAGGTAGCAAACGCTTTAGAAATCGGCAAAAGTCAATTTTGTTTTGGTCAGACAGCAAAATTGTACTTTGGTGGATAAGAGGACGTAGCAGAAACTGTAAACCATTTGCGGCACAGAGTGGGAGAAATCAAGTCTTTCTCAAATCCCGACCAGTGGAAACATATTTCAACCAAATTAAACCCAGTAGATTATATCTCACGTGGCTTAAAAGTAAGTGAATTCGAAACTAGCAGTCTTTGGTGGTATGGACCTGAATTTCTACAGGAAGATGAATCTTGTTGGCCAGAATCGAGAATTCGTTTAGAACAACCTGGCAGTTCAAGAGTTCGAAAATCATTGCAAATTATGTAACTACAGAACATATTGATAAAACATATGCATTACAGAATGATTGTGAATGGAGATTAGCACCAGAGCGATATTCGAGTTGGACAAGATTGACCCGAGTTCAAGTATGGATTTACCGCTTTCTAGACAATTGTAGATTGCCAAAGTCTAAACTAGCAGTTTGTGAGTAAACACCTGAGGAGATCCATGATGTTGAACTTATGATCATTAAAGATATTGAAATGAATATATTTTCAGATGAATATCGTTCAATATCAAACCACAAAGAATTGTCACAAAATAGTGAGTTGTTGAAACTGATCCAAAAAGTCTGGCTATTGGATCACCAGTCCAATAGCCAGACTTGTCTGGCACGAAAATTTACCTAGCGATTTATTTAAAATAACTGTTTTATCAAACTTCTAAATCCTCGAAAATACTACGGCTTCATTCCGTGTGTAGCACTCGGTGGATGTCCTTGGTACTTGATTTGGCTTCCTTTTTCGATATTTTTGGTAATGAGTACTTCTTTGTTTACAATTTTTCGATTATGGCTTTCCATATCATTTGATTTTAATGCTGCTGATGAGAGGTTACTCCTTGAAATACGTGTACAGCATAACTAAATTTACTGTTCGTTTTTCCCAACTTTGGTATTTTTGTATTTTGAAACTACTGGACCGATGCCACTGCTGGTGGACCAGAGGTCCCCGAGGGTATTCACCAGTCGTCCAAAAGCCAGACTTGTCTGGCACGAAAATTTACCTAGCGATTTATATATATTAACTGTTTATCAAAGTTCTAACCCCTTGAAAATACTACGGCTTCATTCCGTGTGTGGCACTCGGTGGATGTCCTTGGTACTGATTTGGTTTCCTTTTTTGATATTTTTGGTAATGAGGTCTTCTTTGTTTACAATTTTTCGATTATGGCTTTCCATATCATTTGATTTTAATGCTGCTGATGAGAGGTTACTCCTTGAAATACGTGTACAGCATAACTAAATTTACTGTTCGTTTTTGCAACTTTGGTATTTTTGTATTTGGAAAATGATGGATTACTAAGATGCGACGGCCGACTTTAGTATGCAGAACATTTACCTTTCGACGCAAACTACCCTATTATTCTACAAAGAAAAACATGGGTGACAAAGCCCATTGTAAAGCACTATCATGAGAAAGGCAGACATATTTCAGGAACAAATTAAACTTTATCTTCTTTGCAAAAGTTTGGATTTTATCAGGACGGGAAGAAATCCGTGAATGGAAAAATGAATATTCAGACGTGCATAGTCAGCAAAGCAAGTAATGGCCCCGTTACCGGAAATTAGAATTAAAATTCTGTTACATGCATTTTCCCGAACATCTGTCGATTATGCAGGACCATTTACAACGATACAAGGTCGAGGAAAAAGAAGAGAAAATCGATATCTGTGCCTATTTACATGTTAAGCTCCCGAACAGTTCACCTTGAAATTGCTTTTGGTCTGGATACTGTCTCTTTTCTAAATGCTTTCTACCGAATGGTAAACAGAAGAGGACTTCCCACAGAAATGTTATCTGATTATTATTGAAATTTCATTGGAGCTAATAAAGAATTAAAAGAATTATGTTCTGCTTTGGATCAAGAAAAGATAAAAAAAAATCCACTGCGAATCAAGGAATAAAATGAGATTTTAATTCTGCGCTTGTACTACATTTTGGTGACGTGCATGAAACAATGGTAAAAGCCGCAAAGAAAGCTATATGTACGATATAAGGATTAGGATGCTTAGAAATTTGCATTGTTTGTTATATCCGTATTAGTATTTGAATTGTATGTTTGAAGATCATCTGTAAATAAAGTGTAAATACGTGAATTGTCGTATTCCTTCAGCACTGAACATATTGTACAAGCACTCCGTCTACCTTTGTACACTTTCATAATAGAAAATGAAAATGGACGCGGCCAGCAAGTTGCATATAGCTTTTTAGCAAATAAAAAAAAGACGACCATCAAGCAGCTGTTGATTGAGGTAAATCATATTTTAGACTTTGAAAAAGTAAAAAGTCATCATGGTAGAAAAAGATTTTTACCAAATTTCTGGGATCAAATCTTGAAAACGCAACAATTCAAATATGCAAATTCCATGTTCTCCAGGCAATGGGCAGAGAAATTCGGAAATTATCTTTCGGATTCACGCAGACAACACTTGGTTTCTACGAATAAAAAAAGTATATGCATCAATAGAACAGCTATTTGATGAAGCACTGGCTAAATTGGCAAGGCAGGCACCAAATGATTTTATTTCTTACTTCAACAAAAACTTGCATCCTCTTAAATCATATTGGTCAACCTACATAACCAATCTTCATTGCAATTTTGACAATGCGACAACTAATAGATTGATTGATTGATTAGTTAGAGTTTAACGTCCAATGAGCAATATTTCAGCTATATCAGGACGAGAACATGTTAATCAATGTAAAAAATTGTAAATAAAAGAAGAAAGAAATAAACGTGGAAGGGACAACTGGGGTAACGACTTTTGATTGCCACTGGAAAATGAGAGAAATTGGTAGGGGCAGGAAATTTAGCCTTCTATACGACACCCAGTGCGTCTGCTCTCTTTAGAGAAATATAGAAGGGGTCTTTATACTGCTTGGAGCGTGGCGTTTCTCCAAAATAGTTTGGCTACAATGGTTCGCGGTCAGGCTTTCCGTATTATGACCTGACTACCCCGCATAGACAGAGCATTCCCTTATCCACCAACTGGGGACGCGCCCGGCAGCTCTGTAGCCGGAGCCCCTGAAAACCGATCCAGGTGCTGGGCCTCTGTTAGGAAGACTCATACTCCAAGCTCAGAGGATGCTGCGGGCCTATTCATTAGCCAACCGCGCACGGCAGTACAAATAATAGACCAGAGTCCCACAAAGACAAGATAAAAGAAATCCTTACCAGAAATATGACAATAGCAGAGGCAATACATGGACTTCTTCTTTTGTAAAATTCAAAAACAAAATCATCCAATCATGAACACTTTAATTACAAGTGAAGACACCTTACATTCTAGGCAATTCCAGTTCTGTTATCCAGCAAGTGTTGAACATAGTTACCCCTTATGCTGCCAGCATAATATTAGATGAAATAAAAAAAGGCCAGGAAGAACTCAGAAACCATTGCAAATAAGAATTGCATATGTGCCATCAATACTACTACTTGTCTTCTTGTCGGCATGTACTAGCATTTGCTAAAAGAATAGTCCAGCCGGACGTGGATATTTTCACTGTGAATGATGTTGGTGAAAGATGGCTTCTATCTTTCAAGCCTAAACCTATTAAAAAAGGAAGTCGGAACAACGCATAAGTTTAACTTCAGTCAAGAGGCCTACAATTGTTCCAAAAACAAAGCAAGCAAAATAATAGTAATAGCTGACCTCATGTATGTGTGGTATAGAATAGTTCACTCAAAGACTAGATATCGTGATTGAAATTTATAACTTATGGTTGATTGGTAAAACTGTAGCTATCGTGCCTTCTGATTGGTCCACGGAGCAAAAACAAGATGATTAAGATTTTGATCTGGTGAAACGACATTGACACATGATTCAGAACCACTTCAGAAACAAAATTATACAAATGAAACCACATCAACACCAAGTCCAGTGATCATACTGACACTTATAAAAGGACCAGGTAACTTGAGTGGAAATGGTGACGAAACACAGGACAATTACCTTAGCTACATTTCACAGTTTAAGGAAGATGAAAATAATGATGAATTTAATGAAAATGTATGTTTTCCAAAGCCGAACTACGAAGTAGACCAAAACAGAATGGTAGAATCTTCTTCATCTTGAACAAGGTTTGCTTCAAATGATCTTCAAACTTCTGCATCCACGTTAGAGGAAAACCGTGAAAATACTATCCAAGACATAAATCTACCAATAAGATTGAAAGTTATTTATTTAAAACTACCAACGTCATCGCCGGTCAGAGGAAGGTCCAAGATAAAAAGGGTAAATAAAGGGCTACGAGGAGCGCAGCATGATACGACCGAAGCATGTCGACCACTGAAATTTGAACAAGTGAAAAATAAATTAATGACTGTGAACATAGTTACTAGATGGACACAATAAGGAGATTGACATAGTAATTAGCTGGATAAAACTAGGGAACATAGAAATTAGCCATTTTGATCCCTTAAAGCTCATAAACTGTAGAGATGTGTTAAATATGTTGACATACTACTGACAATATAAAATCAAGAGGATTCCAAAGGAAAAACAAGTGATGACCCTAAAAGATGTCTCGCCTGTCCCTGCTCGACTCTAAATTGATGTGAAATCTAAGTGAACTAATCAGAAAAGTTAACATGCTCACTAGACAGTGAAATTGAGGTCAAGGACAAAGGTCACCTGCCAGACTGACATGTACTAGCCAAGACCAACCTACATACCAAATATGATCAGCCTACCACTTCTAGTTATTGAGAAATGTACTTCAGCAGAAAAACTTAACGTAGCCACTAGACCGTGAAATTGAGGCCAAGGACAAAAGTCACCTGCCAGACTGACATGTACTACCCAAGACCAACCTACATACCAAATATTATCGACCTACCACTTCTAGTCAGTGAGAAATGGACTTAAGCAGAAAAACTTAACGTGGCCACTAGACCGTGAAATTGTGGTCAAGGACAAAAGTCACCTGCCAGACTGACATGTACTACCCAAGACCAACCTACATACCAAATATTATCGACCTACCACTTCTAGTCATTGAGAAATGGACTTAAGAAGAAAAACTTAACGTGGCCACTAGACCGTAAAATGAGGTCAAGGTCATATGACAAATATCAGACTGGCATATATCCAAATAAATCTTGCTATAGGACAAATATTGTGAGTCTAGAGGCTACAGTTGCTGAGAAATAGACTTGAATGTAAAAATTTAACAAAGTCACTGAACCATGAAATTGAGGCCAAAGAATCATGACAGGTGTCAGACTGGCGTGTACCCATATAGATCTCCCTACAAACAAAATACGACGGGTCTAGGTGTAACAGTTACTGAGAAAAGGACTTGAATGTGAAACTATGTTGCAGATTTTCTAAGTTCACTGAACCATGCAATTGAGGTCAAGGCAACACGACAGGTGTCAGACTGCCGTGTACCCATATTGATCTCACTATAGACTAAATATGACAAGTCTAGGTATTATAGTTCCTGAGAAAAGGACTTGAATGTGAAACTATGTCGCAATGTTTATGTGCTTATTGAACCATGAAAACAAGGTCAAGGTCATCCAAAATATATGCTGCTGGAAAGGTCATCACTTGGTGGTGCTGTGGACCAAAGATGATGTTTGTATGTATTACCCTTGAAAAGTTATGAAGGTTTTAGAACAAAGTTTACGCCGCCGCTGCCGCCGCCGTCGCCGGCTTGCTATACATATGTCTCGCTTTCAGCGACTTTCGTCGCAGGCGAGACAAAAAACATCGAAATCCGTTGAGAAATTGATTTAACATATTTCGGAAAATTGCCATTTTGGCCCCTTTGACCTCTTTAAGCTCCGAAGCCTTAAAAGCTACGAAAATCTGTTTACATATTACTGAAAGCTTCTAACAAGGAATCCAAAGAAAAAAAATCCCACCCAAATCCATTGAGAAATGAATTTACATATTCGTGAAAATTGCAATTTTGACCACTTTGATCCCTACCAGCTAGGAAACAGTGGGAGATACTAAAATCTGTTGACATACTACTGAAAGCATACCCAAGAGGAATGTAAAGAAAAAAATCCCATCAAAATCCAATAAAAAAATTAAACATTTACGTGATCTGCACATTTTCAATTTTGGCCCCTCATAGCTCCGAAAGGAAACAAATTATCAAAAATCTAATAGTTAAGCGCCATATTTATTTTTATGCCCCCGTCGTAAGGCGGCGACGGGTGCATTACGTTTTACCCTTGTCCCTCCGTCTGTCCGTACGTACGTGCGAAAGCACGTCCGGAATTTTTGTCAAGGATTTCTAAGCTTGTGTATGCAGTAATGATTTAATATTTTGTATGAAGCTTT